>NDXZ01003150.1:0-12049 GCA_003055125.1 Paykullia maculata | reverse complement strand
CTAATCTCTCTATAAGACCAACTATTACCAATTTCTAAACAAAAATAAACCAGAAAAAAACAACAACAAAATATTATGTCATTTTATTTCGAATCATTGAACTATAAAACTCTATTTCTTCCACACACAAATATGCTGACTTTAGATAAACAAAATTATGGGATTGTTTTTTCAAACTTAAAGCAAAAAGTTGAAACAAAAAGAAAAAAAAAATGGAACACAAAATCTGTGACCTAAAATTCTTTAACAAACGCAACAACAACACTCAAGTTATTTAAAAAAATATTTATTAGAACATAAAAACAAAAAACATTTATACCAAATGCAAAAACTACAATTTATGTCAGTTGGTTTATAAGAATGTTAATAAATTTTCCTTTTTTTCACTCCAGCTTCCTTAATAATCAAGTCATTTTATGTTTTTTGTTTATATAGGACAAAAGTTTATACGAATAAACTTACTCACATACTTATGTATGTATATGTTTTAACTAATATTGTACATATGTATGTATGTACACTTACATTTACATGTCAACATACCTTGCTAATAAGAGACTTGAAAATTTGTAGTGACTATAAAGTCACTATTTTGTATCTATTATATGATGTTTAGCCTTTACTTTTAAACTTTACAAAAACAATTTATATTATTAAAAAAAAAATAGATATATTGCAACTTTTTGAAACTTAGCAACATAAAATTTAGTAAAGTTGTGAATTTTAAAGCGAAGTACTAACGTTGTTGAACAAAAAATTAATAAATTTTAAAAATTTTGAAATAAATATTTATAAACTAAAATTAAGAAGTAACGAAATAGGCTCTCCTAGTTAATATTATAGTGGTGAAACTTTTCTCTCCGAACGAAGTTTTACCTTCTTTAAGATCACGGTTATTATTTGAACATCGCTTTGAAAATGTATTACGTATAAGTTGTTTATTGAATAGACTTAATTATTCCCTTTACCACAGATGACAAGGTTTGCCATTCCGTTTGTAATTTCTACAATATTCATTTGCGACCCCATAAAGTATATATATTCTGGATCCTTAAAGATAGGAAGTCGATTTAGCCATGTCCGTCTGCCCGTGTGTTGGTTAAAATCAACTTTTCGTAGCTCTCATAGGTTACCCAGAAATATTATCGAGAAACTCGGTATTGAAATCTGGCGATATCCATCAAGAACCAGCTGATATATAAGCAAAAAAGGCGACCACTTTTTTTTACGCAAAACATTATGGTTTGCAGCTTTGGGATAAACTAAAAACATGTTGGGAAAAAATTGGAATAATTGGTTTAGAATCCGCAAAGATAAAGACAAAAAACCTATACGGGCAAAAAATTATGTTATAAAAATATTAAGTTTCTCAGATATACCTACACGTGGTATATACCCTTATAAGATTTGGCACAGCCGAATATAGCGCTCTTACTTGTTTTTATTTTAATTATCTGGGAGAGAAATTATGTTTGTCTCACATCTGAGGCATAATAATAGGAATAATTTCCAACTATTGGGGGCATGAAAGTTTAGCCGTACAACAGCTCATAATATATATATTAAAGGGGGCCATATTCAACTTAATGTATACATTATAATAAGCAGTTAAGGGACCAGATAAACTTAAATACACACATATCGGTTTGCTTCACCGCAGTTGGGAAACGTTAATTAAAAATATTGCAAAACAAAATGTTAAATAACAAAACTTTATTAAATCTTTTGTAAAAAAAGATTTATTGTTAAACTTTTTCAAACCAAAAATTTCTATTTTTATTTTCTAAAAAACGAAAGTTGATGGTAAATTTTCTTAAGAGAAATTTTCTCTAAATAGAGAAGTAAAAAAATGTTTATCACATTACATAAAAAAAAACAAACATAATTTCAACTATCCAGTCTGCTATTATGACTTTTAGATTTATGATTACTTGAAGAAAAAAATGAGGGCATGGACGGACCAATAATCACGAAAAAGGGTCATAAAATTCTTTGGCATTTTTGGGTGTCCATTTAAAAGAGTTGTTTTGAAAATGTACACAAATGCGAGTGTTTATTGTTCTCTTTGGGTTTTGTAACACAACCAGACACACATACAAAGTTTTGTATGTACAAGCATTAACATATGTATGTATGTATGTATATGTAGGTATATGCATTTGTGTTATAAATGATTGTTACCAAAAAAAGGAAAGAAACTGAAACGAGAACAACAGCAGAAAATCAAGTTGATATCAAACTGTTGCTGTTGCTGCTGCTGCTGCTGTTCATTTGTGTGTCGTTGGTGTTAATGCTACTGACGCCGTTTTGACTTCTCTAGATGTTGGTGATGTTGTTATGTTTTTGTTGTACAATATTTAAAAATTTTTGCAACTGAACCAAAATGTACCATCAACCAACCAACAAACACATCCATCCATCCATCCATCCACTCATTTGTTCGTTTTTTTTGTGTGTTTTTTTTTTGACCCAGATTTTTCAGCTCTGTTTTAGTGGCTGGCTCTGTATGTGTTATGTTTGGATGCAAATGTAGATATGTGGATACATACATACATACATAGGTGTGTATATAAACAATTTAGTGAACAATCTACATTTATTTATGTATGTATATGTATGATTATTATTAAAAGGTGTTTGTTTTTTTATGTTAATTTTAATAGTATTCTTTACTTGTACATACAGACATACATTCAAATAATTCATTTATTGTTGTTGCTGATATTATATGTATGTCATTTGAGAGTTATTATTATTTCAAAGAGTTATTAAAAAAATTGTTGAAAATTATACTATTTAATCAAATCTGTCTTCATATATTATAATAAATTAATTGGAAAACTAACAGGTTATGGAAGAAAATGTGCCCAAAAGATGAAAATGAAAAGCAGGAGGTGGAGAAACTGCCGTATCAAGGTTTGGTCGGATCTTTAATGTACTTAGCCGTTTCCACCAGACCTGATATTGCACTCGCCGTAAACATTCTAAGGCAATTTAATGTGAACTACGGACATGCACACTGGGTAGCTGCAAAAAGAGTCCTGCGTTATTTAAAATATACCCAGAACTTTGGACTCGGGTAGTCTTCCAACAACAAGTCAGTATAGGGATATGCTGATGCAGACTGGGGTTCTAATATAGATGATAGAAAATCATACACGGGCTATGCTTTTACATACGCAAATGAATGTATCAGCTGGGAGTCCAGTAAGCGAAAGACAGCAGCTGTGTCTAGTACTGAAGCTGAGTATATGGCTCTTTCCGATTCTACAAAAGAGGCTATTTACCTTTAACGGCTATTTACCTTTAACGAATAAAGTACTTGATAAAAACGATCCAATTTGTATCTTGCGGAGAAGCTATGTCGTAATCCAATTTTTCACAATCGGACAAAATACGTAGATATCTGTCACCACTTTATACGTGATTCTATCGAAAAAGGTAAAATCGAAGTAGTCAGAGTCAGTTTTGAGGGGAAGTGTTGAAAATTATACTATTTAATCAAATGTGTCTTCATATTATTCTTTAAGTCCTTATGGCAACCGCTTGTTAACTCATGTATTGTTAGAAATAGTTAACATTGATTTTATTGTTTTGTAGAAAATATAATAAATTAATTGGAAAACTAACAAAAATTAAATTTGTAAAAAATTTAACATATGTACATAAATAGAAAGAGTATGGTCACGGAACATTCACAAAGAGTATTTATAAAATACTGTAGTCACTTAATTCATCTTCATGATTGTCACAAACAGTTGAATTCATATTTTACGCCAATACCGTTTGCCAAAATCATTATATGTTTATCTTAACTATTAACTTGATTACAGATAATCAAAAATATATTTCTCTTGCAGCAACATCAACATATAAATTATTGCTGTAATCATATATACATGTATGTATGTAGGTTCAGTCATTATCCCAAAATTAACGACAACAGCAATAATATGTTTGTGGCAATCATATAAGCAATTGCAGTGATCTTAAAATATTTATTAAATTGTCTGTAATCATATTACCGTGACCATACTCAACCATATTTTTTCCCTGGGTGTAAAGAATTAAAACAAAAAATTGTTAATGACTTAGGCCAATGTCTTTTAAAAGAACCAAGAAAGTACTTTTTATATTTAAAATGGGCTATTAAAACATATGTACATACATAATTATAATCATTTTTAATAGCTGATTTCTAGTAGTTTAGACGGTTGAATGTTTTCCACACACCGACAGACAGCTTGACAGACATACGGAAATGTTATAACAGTTAAGAGTGTTTCTAATATATTGGGTCTAGAATATAAAATTTACTTGTTCAATATTAAGTATTAGTTAAAATGATTAAACAACTTAAAACTACTAAAGCAAATAATTTTACGTAATATTTTCTATTTTATAATTTTGTTCCATTTAAGTTGCACATTTAAGTGTTTCGAGGCAATTACTCTTTCATCAACGTTGTAATAAATCTTTACTTTACTACTAAACAAAAAGAAAAATATCTTTATTATAAAAAAAAAAAATACTAACGATTTAATAACCTTAAATTAAAAACAAAAACGCACACGCACATAACTTTTATCATCATTCTCATTATACTCAATCAGCAGCAGATATTAGTCATCATTTATTACTATTACGCTTTTAAAATTAAATGCGTTGTTGTTGTCGTCATCACTATCATCATCAAGAGCCATCATTCGTAACAAATGCATTGTAGAATCTATTAAATAACATTTTTTTTTAGTCGTAACAGACCCTCACTATCCTCATCCTCATCATTTAAATAATGATCACACAAACATAAATTTTTTGCATTGTTGCTGTTGCTGTCGTTGTCGCTGTTACCGCTGCTTGTTTTATTGCTGTTTTTAATCAATAACAGTGAAACATGCTACTGCTATTGATGGGTATTTTTACATGCTTTTACTTAATATACGAGAACGATATGATATTTTAGTTGTTGTTATTAACAATTTATTAGGTTTTTGTTGTTGTAGTTTGTTGCTGTTGTTACCTTCATGATTTTTAGCACAATGTTCTCAGTTTAACTTAGATTTGTACAATGAATGTATGTGTTTCAAGTCAAACATACACAAACACACACTCATTCGTACTCATACAAATGTCTATTAAATGGCAAAATGCACTCGTCACAAAAATATATGTATACTTTGATATACTTTGATGCATTTAAATGAGTGCATGTCCATCTGCTAATTTGCATTTTTAAAAAATTATATAAACTTTAATTTTGTAAAAAATGCCGAAAATGTTGTGAAATTCATACATAAATAACAATAAAAAGTTAGAAACTTATATGTTTTCTAAAGGATAATCTTAGAAGGATAGGCAACAATTTATTTTATATATTTTAAAATATTTATAATTTCTTTTATGCAAAAGTTTTGACAGGTTTATTATAAATTTTCTTTTTTAGAAAATGAAACATATTTTATTGTTTATATTTTAAAATGTTCCTTCTTTTAGGAACATTTTTGATAAATTTTATTTTGCGATTCACTTTCATTTCAAAAGAAATTTATAAAAAATCAATTTAATAGAAAACATGTAAGAAAAAAGTTTTTTTTAATTGTTAATTTGGGAGCTTTTTCATAAATTTCTTGTAATAGAAAATCACTCTTAAAATTTTCTCATACAAGACTTTCCTTTAAATAATTATTGTTTTTTAAAAATAAAAATTATGAATGATTAATGCAATATTTATGGAATATTAAAAAAAAATTTTGTTAAAAGAAGTCGACAAATTATTTTTAATAAAATATTTGATAATTTTTTTCTAATTCCATTTTCAATTATTTTGTTTACAGTAAAATATTTTATTTTATCTTTAATAGAAAGTGCTTTTTACAGGAAACTTTTATAGTTAATTTTAAATAATGAAAAAAAAAATTTATTAAAAAATGTTGACATTTTTTAGGAAAACTTTTTTGATAAGTTATAAATAAAAAAATATGTAATCCTCAATAAATTTTTTTTTAATTAATTATTTTTACAATATTTAAAAACATTTTTTTATACCCTTTACCATGATAGCATGGGTAAATATAAGTTTGTCAATTCGTTTGTAATTTCTACAATATTCATTTGCGACCGTGTGTTAGTTGACCAATAGGTCAACCATAATTGTAAATGTTATCAAACTTTTGAAAATATTCCCGAGAAAATTAAAAACTGGCAATGTCTAATAATAACCGACTAAGATATAAGCCTTTATTTTTTTTGACATACAATAATATTTTGCAGCTTTTAAACAAAATACAGATATTTAAAAAAAAAAATTTAAACTAATTGGCCCAAAATCAGCAAAGATATAGACGAACAATCTATATAGACAAAAATTAATATCGTAAAAAAATTAAATTTTCTAAAACTTTCATTACTTTTCGGACAGTTAAATACATACATACACACATATGTACATACATGCATACGTAAAAACACTTCTTGTTACGTACCTACACGTGGTGAAGAGTATATTAAATTTGTAACAGCCGAATATAGCGCTCTTACTTGTTATTATTATAAAAGAGAAGAGTTGCAATTCTTTGCAAATCAAATATGTCGTTATTGCAGAAAACTATTCAATAATTCTTTAAAAAAATTTACAAATTTTCTGTTTTCTCATCTTGTTGCAAAAAGCCAATATAATAAAATAAATAAATAAAAAAACATCTTGAACTAAACATTTTCTTTAAAAATTATAGCCTTTAAACTTTATTATTAAATATATTTACCCCCTGTCCATTTTCTTTTTTAATAATTTGTATACCCTGTGTATCATTTCGTTTGTTTGTTCATTTGCGATACCATAAAGTATATATATTCTGAATCCTTAGAAAAAGGCAAGTTGATTTAGCCGTGTCCGTCTGTTGGAATTAACTTCTCTCAGCCCCCTGATGTCCTACAGACCCGTTACTGGTATGCAACTATTAGAAATTTCCCCGAGATTCTTCCTATTGAAAATCACCAAAATTTGACATTTATCGAGTACATATAGAAAAAAAATGTTTTTTTTGTTTGAACACAAAAAATAATTATACCCAGCAAAAAAGTCTCAATTTGGAAGCAGTTAATTTGACTAGTGCATACATACTGCTTCTGTTATTGCCTTTTAAAACTATTCAGTAGCTTCTTTAAAAAGATCATTAAGAAGCTCTAATGCCTCTACGCGAGTAATCTCATATAAAAATCATGTAAACTTTCATAAAACTGGAAGCGGTGCACAACTGCCCCCTGCCTTACAAAGCTGCTTCCGAGGAAGCATCATTTTTTGCTGGGTATTTGTGTGTAAGACATACTTTTTTGGGAAATTGGAAAAAATTTGCTGATTGGCCCAGAATCAGCAAAGATATGGGCAAAAACCTATTTGGACAAAAATGTATATCATAAAAAAAATATACATACATAAATAACACAGTGATAAGATTTGGCACAGCCGAATACAGCGCTCTTGTTTTCTTTTATTTAAAACTTTAACAAAACATTTTTCATCTAGGAATCGTATTAATTAATGCCCCCAATTATTATTGTGTCTTTATTTTCGCGCAGGCCATGTTCGTTTAAGATTAGTTTTTGTTAACTTTTTTATTTTTATGCAACGATAGATATTAAATTATCTTTATACATATTTGTTTTATAGTTTCTGTTGTTGTGTTTGTTTAAAATAAGTTGAGATATAATGGAATTATGACGGGCACCTTTGTATTGTTTTTAAAAGCGACCTCCAGTCAAATGTCGTTAACATTACAGACAAATACATTAAAAGTATACAAATACTAACATAGATATGATACATACACGTAAGTAGCTAAAAATGTTTGCATGCAGAGTGTTGCAGTGTTAAAGACGAGGTATGTCTAAGAAGTCCTTTAAATCTATATATATAAAAGTGAAACTCTGTCTGTCTGTCTGTCTGGGTGTGTGTTTGCTATAGACTCCGAAACCGTAAATCCGATCGGACTCAATCTTTGGCAAGTTGTTTTACACATTCCAGGAAGTGTTTATGGGTGGTAATTTTTTTTAAAAGTGGGCGGGGCTACGCCCATCTACATATACAAAAAAATGAAATACGCCCATACAAAATAAATATTAATTTTTAGCTACTTTCACTAGATCGATTTTTCTGAAACTTTGCACACATATTGAGCTGTCATGACTATATAATTTCGTAATTAGAAAAGTGGGCAGGGCCACGCCCATAAAAAAAATTATAATTTTGAGGTACTTGCACTGGACCGATTTTTCTGAAACTTTACACACATATTAAGCTGTCATGACTATACAGTTTCAGAAAGCATTTTTATTCATTAAGGGGCGTAGCAACGCCCGCCGGGCTTGGCTAGTATTAGATAAAAAAGAAACGAGAATAGAAGTACATATAATGAATATTTGGAATTTGGAGTATGTAAATGGTGGTTTAAAAATTGTTTGTTTAACAAATAGGAAAAAAAAGCAGCTTCTTTAAATTAAGTTTTTTTTTTTTTTGTAAGGACACCATCTAAAAATACTGACGCTATTATCTTTAAAGTACCAAGAGCACTCACTTCAAATTTTAGAAAACTTTGGCTACAACCCTCGTATACAAATACACTTATTGCATGCATACTAAAGCAATGCCCAGGCACATTTATTGCTTTAACATTATAGAGCAGCCGACAATGCTAACTAGAACAGATACATTTTAAAACCATTAAACAAATTTTCAGAGAGTATATTTTAGTTACGACAATAGAAAAACAAATAAATATTGATATTGGCTATGATCGTATGTCACCATATCCGGTTGTATGAAAGGTTTTTTTTTTTGTTTTCCAACGATATTATAATCTTTTTTTAGCAATATTGTTGTTTAATTTTTGCTTAGAAATTTTAAAAACTATAAATAAAATATAACCAACAAAAATAAACTTATTTTATATACACTGAAATCAGGTCCTATTTGTTATGTTTTTATTAGAATTGCCATATATTATTCTATCTATGTTGAGCTTCTGTTATGTAGCATTCTTTTTTCTTTTTACTTATTCGCTTTGCAAAGTAAAATGAACATGGTTTAAAGTAACTACTTTACTGTTGAAAACTTAAAAACTATGTTTAAGGGTAAAATGCAATACTGAAATGCATATGAGAAATGGAAACATAGTTTCACCTTCTCGTAAACACAAAGAAACATTTGCACACACATGGCAACTAACATATAATCAAATGTAAATATATAGAATTTACACTCACATATGCATCACATATATGTGAACAACAAATATAAAAAAACGACAACTAAAATAAAACAAAAACAACACACTTAATTCATTTATTACAGCAAACAGAACAGAACGAACAAATTGTTAACCTAATAAAACTAAAGTGCATGAAAAATAACACATAAATAATATTTGCGAACAACAACAGCAACCACAATTAGAAAAACTGGCAATAACAAAAAGTCAACAGCAACAAAGACCTTTTTACAAATAAACTATGAAGGTAACGTCTTTAGACGAGGGCAATTTCAATACAGAGTGACTGTCGTCTGTCTGCTGTCAGAATGTTTAGACTTTGAGTGTCTTATTTCAATTAAGCTCTAAGACCATTGTGGCCTGTCAATTCGGCAAAGATTTAAGTTGTCTGTCGGAATGCTATTTTGTTTAATTGAAAATGGGTGTAACGTTCTAGGCCACCTAATTTATTGAAATTTTTTTTTGGAAAAAGTAAATTTTTTAACATATTTTATTTTAAAAAAAATTTACCAATAATTTTCTATAAAAAATAAGTTAAGAAAAAATTTTCTAATTGAAGAAAATAAAAAATTTGACATGACCGGACTCAGAAATTTTAAGAATTAATATTTAGAGCCGACTATTCGACCCATTGTAGCGGTTATTTTGTATCAACTCCGCACTTTCACCGACAATATCCAAAAGTCCAAATCCTGCTCTATTATTATCTTAAGTCACGAAGAAAATTTTAACAGTTTTTAAATAGTTCGAAGAAGATGATGGCCGAGGTATTAGCCATGACTTTCTATTTAGATATCTATTCCAAAAGACAAAAAAAATTGTCGTTTCTTTTCACACATTTAATTGTTTAGGGTAAAGAAAACTTATTGTCTCTATAGGTAAAGATTTCTAGTAAAACAAAATAAAAATGATAAAGCAGCACTTACACGCACGTTTTCTAAGCACGACATATTTGCAACTTGTACGTTTACGTAAGAGTGATTTCGCCTTTAAGTAGAAAACCCCTCTCCCTCTCTCTAAAGGTAAAGGTAGCATATTAGCTCATATGTTATGGTCAGTGAAAGTAATCGTTATTTTTACAAATATTAAAACTATTTATAATAGGGGTATTCGTTTAATCGTTTAAATGCCTCTTATAGCTCTTAAACTTTAAATATTGTATGAACGTTTACGAGTTTTAGAGGTATAAGAGGCATTTAAGCGATTAAACGAAAACCCCTAATATGATTAAAAAAATCTTTTGATTAAACAAGTATCAAAAATATAGTCTAAAATCGCTTTATTTGCTGTGATATTTACTCATTTGTCATCATTGTTTACATTTTTAAAACAATTATGAGTTTTACATTTTCTAAGTAACTGGAAACGTTACATTTACTGTAAGGTAATGGAATCCTTAAAATGTAAAGTTTTTTTGCGCATTTAAATAGGAAATCACTTAAGCGGAACCGCAAATTAATACAAAAAAAATTAAATTTGAAAAATTCTCGTGATTTCATTAACAATACTTGAACCTAATTTAATATTTTTTTTTATTTAATTTTATTAGAACAACAACTATTAATATTATTATTAAGCTCTATTATCTTCATGTTTGGTTAGGGTTTTGTAACACGACCTGTATTTAAATTATGGTTCGTTGAAAACTTCACACAAAAATTAAAAACCGGTTGCAAAATTGCGATTTTGATAGACATTTAAAGTGATATTTTGGTAGTTAAAGTAAAAAGTTATACAATGTGAAATATATATCGTAAGAATATGCTTACGAAAAATGAGAGCGGCAAATCTAAAATTTGTAAAAAACTTTTAGTATTTACCCAGACATTGAAACTAGAAAATCGAGGTAAATGGCACCATGAAAAATTGCCCCAATTTCTAACATTGAAAACAACAACACGAAAGCTTGGGGCCATTTTTCCTATTTTTAATTTTGCGGCCATTTTTCATTTTTAAATTTTTTGATACTATGGAAAATTGAATAATGAAAAATGGCCCCAAAATCAAAAAAAAGAAAAATTGTCCCAAAGAATTCTTAAAATATTGGCAAAATGAAAAATGGCCCTATAATCAAAAATAGGAAAAATGGCCCCAAACTTTCGTGTTGTTGTATTCAATTCAAATCATTAAAAGTTTTTGGGACCATTTTTCATTTTTGATTTTCGGGCCATTTTTCATTGATGCCGTTTTTCATGATGCCGAGGAAAATACTTTTAATAAATATTTAAAGCGAAAAACTGCAAAAAAAAAAACATTTTCAGAGCCATTCTTAACTAAGTGACAAAAAAACTGTTGGTAAATTTATTTACACTTATGACAAAACCAATTGCTTTTCTGGTTGTTTAACAGCCAAACCTGAATCAGCGCACTTAGTTTTGTCTATCTGTCAAAATTCTTATGCCCGTACAAATTCTATGAAGCAAACCGAAATAGCGCGGCATCAGCGCTTTGCAATTGAAAAATCCGATATTGACAGCGCGTTAAGCAGTGAAATTGGATGTGGATGGTTTTGTTATTATTGAAAAGTAATGCCATTTAAGCTGTTTTCAATTCTATTAAATTTTATTTTGTTTAAAAGTTAAGTTGTTTATGACACAACAATAACGCTCTTACTTAGGTAGGTAACTTCAGGGTCAACTATAGGCGCCTGTCAGCGCAACGCTCAACGTTTTTATTATACCCTTCACCTAAGGTGAATGGGTATATATAAGTTTGTCATTCCGTTTTTAATTTCTACAATATGCATTTGCGACCCCATAAAGTATATATATTCTGAATCTTTA
>NDXZ01003136.1:0-11452 GCA_003055125.1 Paykullia maculata | reverse complement strand
TTATTGTGACCCTGTCGTTATTCTTGACTCTTGTGATTATGTAATTTTTAGTCAATATAACCTACATGTTTTGTAGACTAAAAGTTGTATTTGGGCATGAACTTGCATAAAGGTTCAAATCTGAATGTGTTTTTCAAAGTGTGTATTATATGTGGAAATTTAAATCTCGCCAGCATTTTTCAGCAAACTCCCACAATTGTAATTTTATTTTAGCTCAATTTTCGATTAGCCGTAGCGAATTGCTTTCGTTTTGGCAAACAAACGGGCGCAAAGATGATGTAGTAACAGATTGGATACTTCAAAGAATTAATTTTTAAAAAAAATATATGCAAATAAAAAAAATTAAAAATTAAAAAATAATAAAACAAAAAAATGTTTTTTTATTTTTATTATCTTTATATGCCATTATTTATAATTGTGCAATAAATTTAAAGCTCTAACAATACTTATCGAACTTATGCCAAAAAAAATTGATTTGGGACCACTGTGGGTTGGGCAAAAATATCGATATATCGATATTTTTTTAATATCAATCAATATATTTCGTCGAAATATTATTTTGCAATATATCGATATATCAATATCTTTTCTTTTAATATTTTTAAACCCTGGTGTTGTATTTTATGTTATTAATTTGTAAAAGAAACTTCTTATAATGCTTGCTGAGTTGAGCGACAAATTTTATCACATTTAAGGTACATATTTGCAAGTATATAGCTACACCCGTAACTGTCAAACTCTATGCGCAAATAATTAGTGTTATTTGTTCTATTGTGCATACATCTTATGGATCAATTACATTGTTCTGTTTTTAACAAAGTCTTAACCATGTAAAGTTGTATGTGTCCAGCATTCCACGTCTGTTCTTTCTGAAGACGCCCTTAAATATTTAATTTCTCAGGCTTCCTGGTGTCTTCGAATTTAAGAAAAACATCGAATTATCGATATATTGATTTTTTCAAATCCAAATATATCGACCGGCAACGATATTGAAAAATTTCGATATTTTTTTTGCATTTGCCCATACCTAATACTGGGTAATGAAAAATATAGAGATAAAGAAGAGAACGATGATTATGATAAATGCTCAGATTATGATTTCAAGGATTTTAACATATAGATATTAATATACGTACATAGAGTGTTGGCCTTATAATCAGAAACGACTTAGCAGCATATACTCTATTTATAAATGTACTTTAAATATTTAGTTCACCATATTAAAACTAAGAGCTAGAAATCAAGAAACAAAAAAAAATCTCAACATCAATATCATTTTTTAAGACAATTGACTAAAAACAAAAAAACTGCAGTTTTACTATGGACACATCATAAGAAACGACAAAAATACTTATGTACATACAACTTGAAAATATCTTTGTAAAGTTTAACAAAATGAACATATTGTTAAATATTTTCCCAGTTTTGCTGCACCCACTGAAGCAATTCATAATTTTTTCGTGGATTTTTGTCCTTGAGATCTCTTTTTACATTTCCCCATAGGTTTTCAATTGGGTTGAGATCAGAACTTTGGGGTGACCAGTCCACAACATCAATATATATTTTGATCCGAAAGCTAACACTTTACTAACCGTGAAGTGTGCTTTGGGTCTTTGTTATGCTGAAAAATGTAATAGACAGGCATATTCTCAAAGGAATTTGATTCCATTACATATTCCAAAATACTTTAATATTGATGTTGATCCATTATTTCCGAATTGGTAAATTAGACCCACACCACGCTAAGAAAAGACATTCCACACAACAGTAGACCCGTCTTTACCGTTTTCACAGTGTATCTGAGGCCCAAGACTTTACTTAAATGACGTCTTACATACGTTTTTTCGTCAAATTGCAACAAGTTAAACTTGAATTCGTCGCCCCAGAGAACTGTTATCAAGTAACGCAAATCTTTTTAAGCATTTCCCTTGCAACCGGTAACCGCTTTTTAATATTTTTTGTTTTTGGAGACATGCGGTTCTCTTTGCGCAATGCACCCACGAAGTCCCTACTCTTGTAGGCGCCTTCTTATTGTTCGTGTAGATATTTCCATGTTTATTTTCTGTCCAATTTGAGCTTTTATTTCGCGTGAAGTTAAGAATTGGTTTCTCTTACTGGCCCTACAAATAAGTTTATCTTCTATTGGAGTGGACTTTTTAGCCCTATGCTTCCTTGCTGAGGTTTCAAACTATTTTGTGTTATTGTACAAGTGAATGCACCAAATATCATTTTTTGGAGCAAAAAAAAACTGTACGATAGCCAACATTGATAGTTTTTCATTTTGTACAATTAACTCCCTCATTTGTGGAGTACATGACTACCTTTTCCCCATTTTAGAAACTAAAACGTATCAAAATTATAACCAGTTAATCTATTGTTTTCAAATTACACGCACTTTATTATTAATTATTCACTTATTACTCAGAAAATTTAGTTAAAACCGAACGTTTCTAATTATGTGGGCAACCAAAAGCAACTACATGAGAAATAATTGAAAATTGTTTTAAAAACCGAACTTTGAACTTCACTTGTGTTGCATCGACAACAATGTTGATTGTCTACTCGTCAAATAACGGTACTTAAAATTTACAATTTAGATCTTAAAAGAAGTTGCACTTCGATTTAATTTCCTTAAGACATCGTTTCTAATTAAGTGTCCACCACCGTATGTATGAACTAGAAATCAATAAAAAAAAAAACAAGTTAAAGCGCTATATTTGGCTGTGCCAAATCTTATGTACCCTTCACCATGCGTGCCATAATTTTTTTCAAATATATTTGTTGTTTATTTCAAAGCTGCAAAACAATAATATTTTTGTTTAAAAAAAATATATAAAAAATATTTGTGTAAAAAAAAACGAGGCAGTCGTCTTTTTTGCTTATATCTCAGCCGGTTATTAATGGATCTTGCCAGTTTTCAATACCGATTTTCTCGAAAGTAAATTTTGATACCACATACAACTCTGGGTGACCTATGGGAGCTACGAAAACTTGATTTCAACGTACACACGGACAAACGGACATGGCTAAATCCACTTCCCAATCTATAAGGATCCAGAATATATATACTTTATAGGATCGCAAATGAATATTGTAGAAATTACCCTTACCCCTTACCACATGTGTGAAGGGTATAATAATGCAATTTCTCATCATATTATTATAGTTCAACAATAAAGGCGTATAAAATGCCACTGAAGTCAGTTCTTTTTTACAATACTAATGTATGAAAAAACCACAATTTGAGCTACATATATGACTGACTGGTTTAATTAATCTCACAAATAAGTACCAATTACCCCAGTGTGCGTCCCCTTATATTCAAAGTGGGTCACGCTAAGTTTAAAGATTTTAGTTATTATAGTTTTCCAAATATCTCAGTTAATGTACTTCCTTTAAATGGGCGGTACCACACCTCTAAATCCTATCCTTTTAAATCTTTTTAGAATAAGTGATAATTTTAAGAACATTAATATAACAGTTCTTAAGATATGCCATAAAACGCATTTGAGTTGTATGGGCGGTACCACAGCCCCTATCAGATACTAACAATTTTTGACTCGAAGAGAAAAAATAGTATAAGGGCTTATCGTACAAAATTTCAAGATCATTGATATTACAGTTCTCAACATATACCATAAAATATATTTAAGTTGTATGTGGGTACCACACCCCTCTATCAGGTCCTAACAATTTTTGGCTCATATAAGGAAAATGGTATATTATTGTACAAAATTTTGGGACGATAGATAATACAGTTCTCTTTGTATTTCACAAAATGTATTTAAATAGTGTTCCACGCCCCCTTATATTTTCAATACAAACTGTCTCCTGAAAATTATGAACCTAACAAAAAAAATTCGATCCAGCCGCTCTCAAGTGATGCGGTTACATACATGGACCATTTCATTTTTATATGTATACATAGATGTACCCTTTCCCGAGCTGAAGGGCATTAAAATGTTTTAAAAAAGTACCGAAACGTATTCAGATTTCTTCAAGGAGTAACGAACGCAATTTAAATTATGTATGTCTATATGTCTAATGGTTTAGTAGTTACACAAGGTAACAATAAAGTACCAAATTATATTTTTTACTACTGGGCTCCAGAATTTCAAAAAAGGACCTGGGGGTTTACTCTGTAATTCGATTCGAAAGAAAAGATTTTCGAATTTACATGTTTGAGGCATACAAATTCGAACAACTTTCTAATCGAATCGAATTACAGAGTAACTTCCTGTTGTTTTTTAGTAGAATACAATGATTTTTAAATTTTGTTTGTATCTTGTTTAGAAATAAGGCAAGCGATTCCCTCCCTCTTATATGTAGATGTGTATGTTTATAAACATGGGCATTTTTTTTAAATTGAAATTTAACTAGCGTTGTTGGATAATAATGCTGAAAATAAAAAATTAAATATCGTTTAATGTTATCGAAAATAAAGGACTAAAAATGTTTAAAGGATCAGGAATAATGAATAATAAACGTTATTATTTTGTTTTAATGATCGTAGTAGCTTTAAAAAAAAACATAAATAAACCAACAGTAACGCCTTTCTGGCTTGTATTTTGAACTCATTTCATGTATGTATTTAAATCTTTCTTAACTGTTTTGTAAAACCTACATAGTTTATTGATATATGAGAACATAAAGTTACCGGTGAAAAGAAAATAAATTAAAGCAACAAAATAGTATTTATAACATTACGCTAAATAATGATAATGAATTAAATGCATACGATTATTAAACAGTTGTAATTACTTTTTTTATATATTTACATACTAGCTTTTGAACCGCTACTTCGTTAGCGCATTTTCAACATTTATTTAACATTCAAATGCTGTTAAGCATTATTTACAGAAATGAAAATATACATATATTAGGACATAGTTTGACACTATTTGATTCTATATGTACCTTCATTATACCATTTTGTTCCGTATTAACTTAAAATGATTATACCCACCTTATTTAATGACTCCATAACTGAGGTTCATTAATATCTACTTTCTTGTGTTTTAGTTCAGTATAGAAATAATAAAACTCTATTTTATCCCCATTATATATATATTATACCCTATTTAATTCTAGATCTAATCAGCCATTTGTAGGACAATAAAACCAATAAATGAAAAAAAACACCATTCAAAAATTATTGAGAAAAAGTTTGCCACCCTACATGATATTTTATCTCGACCTGAAATAATGTCCCTAACTTTACATATTGGTATTTCTCCAATGTCGAATGCGACATTCGTACGCATTCAAAGTAAAAAAACACATATGCCAAAACATTTTTTAATTTTTATAAAAGGCGAAACTTATAGCTCTTGATTAGCACTATAATTAGTGCTAAGGTTGATTTTAGCCAATTGTTCGCTTTCAAGATAATTACAAAAAACCAAGGCATTTGCATGCTACAAAAACAGAAGTCGAATTCAAATCAAACAAAACCAACACTGATTTCAGCGAAACCTGAATGAATATTTTAATGCGACTAATTTTAAAATGTTATGCATCTTTCTGTATCTTAAATTTTTTTTTATTTTAATTAAAAATATTAAGTAGCTAATTTTTTATTTAACTTTAATCCCTGTCGCATTCGACATTTTTTTCCATCATACTTTTTATGTTTATTTTTTTACTTTTTATGTATTAGACATGAATAATATGATTTTAAATAATTTTTTAAATATTCAATATATTTATTTTCACAACAAATATTAAAAACTTAACAAAATATCAAAAATAATTATATTCACCTTATATTTAAAAACAAAGAACAGAAACTAACTTAACTGAAAATAATATTACTAATGTCATATACGGTTTTTTTAATGGAATATGCAGTCCTAGCTGCTTCTACCTGTTGGCCATCGCAACAAAACGACTGCAAGTGGGATATACCTGGAATGGAACTTAAAATGTAGACAAATTTTCAATTTAAGCAGATGGCATAAAATACATTTTAGTTCCATTTGTGTTTTTTCTGCCCATCGAGATTTTTTAGATTTGGTTATTTGCCACACTTTTTTTTAACGACGGCTCCTTTTCCGTAAGAACTAGCAAAAAAAATTCCATTCCGTATACATATATATATGGACATCCAATTTGTTTAATAATGTCATTCAAGCTTGTCAAAAATTAAATTGAGCGCAGCTTCCATCAGAAAATATTAAAATCTTTGAAAAGTACCCATAAATTCATCATCCTTTAACCTTTCTCTTCACCGTTTGCAGTTGGCTTTATTTTTCGCGACACCGTTTTTACTCATCTTCATTTAAAAATTTTATATTTTGTGTTTATATATACAAAAAAGGATATTTTAGAAAAAAAAATTTTTTAATTTTTACATTTTACACTTACGATGTTGCACGCTACAAACTTTAAACAAGTGAAGAGAGCAAAGGCTGATTATTTTCCAGCAACATTTTTTTAATTTAATTTGCGATAAAAATCCCTGTTTGCTACTAATATTTGATGCGCATTGTACAAATACCTTCGACTCACTGATAACAAATGTCCTTTGTCGCATGCGACATCGAAATATACGGTAAACAAAAGAAAAAATTACCGTAACTGGCAATCGCATCGTTTCTTTTATATATTTCTTATATTCTTTAAATATAAACCGATATTTAAAAGAGAAAATATGCCTCTCAAATTCAAATCAAAACAAAACATGCAATAGAAATGTTAAAAATAGAACTTTTGCATTTGTTCGACTTTGCATTCGAATATTTCAAAATGGGTTATGGATAAATGTTAGATATGTTTACATTAGTTAAATTTGATAGATTCCATTTTGAAATATGTAAAAATAACATACTTTTATAGACTTTGAACTTTTTGGGTGCGGTTGAGATTTCTGTGGAAATGTCCATATCTAGATTCATAAAATGAAAAAGAACCATAAAAAATTAAAAGTGCCGTTTTGCCTCCATATATAGTTTCATATCTCATTCTGGGCCAACAGTTACTAAAATTATATTTTTAAACTCAAAAACTTAAAAATGTAAAAAAATCTTTTAAAGATGAAAAAGCACTTTTTCGCCTCGTATACTATTTTGTATCTTAATTAAGATCAAATGGCCCTAATTTATTAATTCTTAAAATTTATCAACACTTAAAAAATGTGAAAAGTACCCTAACTTGAAGAAGTACTTGTTCGCCCCCCTTTGTAAATCCTATCTCATTCAACCCTAACATGAATTCCATTAAATTACACAAAAATATTTTGTTTTAAGTCAGAAAAAGTACCAAAAACGTATTTATATTTTTGGAGATGTGACATATGCAGTTAAAATAAAATTTCTATGTTTATTGCTTTAGAAGTTCAATGAGCCCCAAAAAAGCACCAAAATATAGTTTTTACTTAATTTTTGAATATATTAAAATGCTTTTTAAATTTTGTTTATATCTTGTTTGGTTTAGCAAATATAAGGTTACTGATTTTCCCACTTTTTACCCTTTTTTCCCCTTAAACATTTGAATTTCCAAAAATCCCTTCTTAGTGGGTCTACACAAGTCTTTAGCTTTATTCATTTGAGCTGTGCGATGGTGAATCAGGGGGGTTACTCTGTAATTCGATTCGAAAGAAAACATTTTCGCATTTATGTACATGTTTAAGGCATTAAAATTCGAACAACTTTCTAATCAAATCGAATTACAGAGTAACCCCCCAGTCAGTTAGTGAATTATAATCGTGGCTTCCAAAATTTTTCAAAACATTTTAGACTTTTGTTCATTTGTGACTATCATGCTGTAACATGCTGTACAAATTTCAAAAAATCAGTCCAACAGTGTGACCAGATATAACATACAAACAAATATATAAACAAATTTTTTTCATGTTTATATGTATATTACCATGATACAAATGATAATAAAATGTGTGTTCAATGGGGCGGAAAAGCGATGGTTTGGGCCGCACTTTCTGGGCACGGTGTTGGTCCTATAATATAAATTGATATGCGAATGGATTAGTACGCTTACAAGGAAATTCTGCTTAAAACAATATGCAGAGGAAAACATGCCACTTAGCGTTTTACGCATTATACCGATCCAAAACACACTTCACGCCAGTGAAATGTTGCTTGATGCAAAACAAAATCGATATTTATAATTGGCCAGCTAAATCACCGCATCTTCATCCTATAGAAAACCCTATGAAATGATGTAGAGCATCACATTACTGCCGTTAAACCCAAAAATGTAAACGATTTATTTAAAAATTGTTATAAACAACTTTGTAGATGTAACATTGGAAAGTATTACAAAAACTACTTATTTCTAATTAAAAAAAAAATTTATGAACAGAAATCCAAAAGATTTGGTACGCAATACCAAAGAAACGTTGTGTGGGACTAGTGGCACAGTATGGCCAGAAGATGTGCAGTTGTTATTAAGAATAAGAGTTATTCTACCAAATATTAAGTTTTAAGTTAAAAAATTAAGTAGTTCTCTTTTTTTTCTTAGTGGAAATAATTTTTTTAATTTGTGCTAAATTACTGTTGTTATTTGTGGGGTTTGTTATATTTTAGAATAAAATAATCGAATTTTAACGAACAAAACTCACGTAAAATAATATTTTATATTCTTTGGACCACGGGTAATATATTAGGATATAGAAATTAGTAATACAATAAACATGTCAAATTTTTTTGGTTTGGAAAAATACATAAAGGCAATGTGCTAAAATAATTTCCACCACTGTATATTCATACATACATACATATGAATACACGTTGGTTTCGTTTGGCAAATTTAATAAAAGCTTTTATTGTTGTAATATGATGGAAAATAAATTCAAGTTGAAAAAATATGTTTGCAAGGATATTGAAATTGCCAGACATAATTATTTCGCACACTGTATTGTATGTATGTACATATGTTCGTACAAGATTTTACAAACAAGAAAGCATGATGACTGTACCTTATGCTCGAACAACAAACTTTTTGTTCACCCTAAACATACGGCGTATGAACAAGTTGCTTTTTAAAAAACTTGCGGCGAATTAACAAATACATTTGAGGTAATATGTACGTGTCTATACATGTGTCTCCACTGCATTTGTTTCTTTGGATTTACCAAATAGATAAAACAAAGATTTTAAAAAAATCAGCTGCTTAGCCATGTGTTTTCTTTAATGTAAAAAAGGAACACTCATGACTCAGAATTAAATTAGAAATATAAATACATTCTCAGTAATAAAGGAATACATACACATTAAAATATGGTGGTATGTACACACATGTTTAAATTTTTTAAAGGATTTCTGACTTCCACACAAATTTCCAAATTGAAATTATTAATCATTCTTTACCTTAAAAATATTTTTAAATTATGCATTAAAAATAAAACAAATAAAACATATGTTCTCAAATCAGCAGCTCCAGTATTTTAATTTACAATTAAAAAACAATCACAGTGATATTTGAATTTTTTTATATATAAATCTGAAAGTAAATAACTTCGTACACGTCTGAGATGGTTGCTTTGTTACTTAGGATTCCATCACTTGATCTGGTTCATCATATCCATTGTTTCATAATAGTTGAATCAAGTGGGTTAAAGAGAAGAGTTGCTTCAAGTTTTGTTCACAGCGATTCTCAACATTTAAAAAATTTCAGAATATTTTTTAAGTTTCTGTTAATAAGGTTGATTTGATTATTGTTGGAATAGAGTATTATGATGTCCAAAATTGAAACTGTTAATAACTTAAGGTATACATACACATGTTCGTAGGTATCTTGTAGTATGCATAATTTGAAAATGTTGATTTGGAAATACTTATATGTTTACTTGACCAATTAGGCCCAGCATGGAAAAAAAGGATGGCATTTTTGTCGTCAGAGTTTGGATTATATTAAATATTTTTTATTATTGTTTTAACGAGTCACTTCAGTGAGGTGTAAAAAACGACCTGTTTCTTTGCCGCTTTCTAGTTACGACTCCCTTTTTCTTCGCATTCGCGCCTCAAGTGACCGCTTTTGCCACAGCCGTAGCATGTCTTGGCAGTGTCTGGACAATTTTTCGAGATGTGTCCCGTACGGTTGCACTTGTAGCATAAAGTATTACTTGATCCACGTTCGTTTGATGCATCGGGACAGTTGCGCGCCCAGTGACCAATTTTGTTACACTTGAAACAAGTGGGGTTGTCTGGCTGTGAGCAATCCTTGGAGATGTGACCAATATCATTGCAACGGTAGCAACGCTCAGAGGTTTCGGGACAATTGCGTGCAAAATGACCAAACTGGTTACACTTAAAGCATTTTTCGCGATAGTGACCACGACGCATATCGCGACCACCACCGCCACGACCACCACCACCACCACCACTACCACCACCACCAGAAGTACATTCGCGGGCAAAGTGACCCGTACGATTGCAATTGTAGCACGTGGAAGCCATAGACATTTATATATGTGACGGTGTTTCTTAACAACTATTTAGTCTTTACAACAGTCCAACGTTTTATCACTTAAATGCCAAACTTTCGGACTCGGCGAAATTTCCTTTCACCACCGCACGCACTTAATACAAATCGAAATGGCTACCGACCATTCAGCCAACAATGCCTCCTACTTGAGTTTGCAAAAACAACGCCCCATAACAATGCTGCCAAGCTAGAGTAGTAATAATGCCACATATAACACCCTTTTACATCACACATGAATTATTTTTAAAATTAGGTCTCCACGTGGGATGAGACGTGATATGTTTAAGAAAACGTCGGTATCGTAACTGAACTAAATGTTCAATATTTACCTTTACATCATTATTATAGAATTTACAGACCGCCACAGAGTAAAGATGTTTTTTTATTTTGATTGTTAAGGTATTTATACAATATTCTATGAAAATATATTTTAAAATTAACAAAATAGCAAAACCAGAAACTAATGTTGAAGTAAAATAGCTCTTTTTATATAAATTATAAAGTTTACATACACGCACACAAATAAATTTTACTGTATGTATGTTTCTTGACAATTCATTTCGTGAAATAGTTTTGATGAGATTTCATTTCATGATATTTTTTATGATATCAACACTGATACTAATTTGCAGTCCACGCGTGAAATACCATGTTCAGCCATTGGACAACAACATAAAAACGACTCGTCTGGACCGTTGCTGTTCGTGTTTTGTTCTTGTTCGGCCATAGTTGCCTGAACATATGTTCGACCAACGATGCCTGGGCAAGAAATGTCATTTTAAGTTTGACGTTTTATTGTTTATGAAAGAAAAGCTATAAAAAGCTTTAAAAAGAAATTTTAAAGACATAACATTTGTTAAACAAGTATAAAAATGTTAAATTGTATACAATTTATTAAAATAAATTGTGTAAAATTAATAAACATCACGAAACAACACCGATGAAAATCAGAAAATTTATGTCTGAATTGTATATAAGGTGATGCCAATTCGGAGAGAATTTTTGTAAG
>NDXZ01003133.1:0-10272 GCA_003055125.1 Paykullia maculata | reverse complement strand
TCATCTATGTGTTTGCAACATTAATGGGAAACGACGTACAAATTTGTGTACTCTGGCAACTGCCGAAGTAACAATGCAGAGATGCCTTTTTTGACAAACAAACCTCAATTTCTTTCATATTAAAAATTTCAGGTTAAATAATTTTAAAAGAGTAATCCAAGTATTTATTTTTAACCCTAGAACGTCAGCCTTATTTTTTGTACACTAACGTCATCCTTCGTCATTTTGACTACGACCTACTTTAAGAGACTGTAAAATACGTCGTATGCAAAAATAGGTACTAAAATAGATTTGTTATTTATATTTAGTTATTTTTTAATCAATATTTGAAGAAATTCATATATATTTTTAAATACTTTAACGTACAATTTACGTTGCACGGTCATCATTCAGTTGATAAGGTTTTTTTTAACAAAGGTTTATATAACATAAAAAGTATAACAATTATTTTTTTCATTAAATCTTGTAATTTCGTGTAATATATATATTTTACTAAAAAAGAAACATTATTTTTTAAACTATATTATTTCATATAATGCACGAGGCGCAAACTATAATTTTGTGCTCGTCACACAGCCTTTTGTGGCACTTTGCACAAGCAACGTTTGTCATTTTTCGTTTTGATGACAGACAAACTGGGCATATCTTAATTTTTCCAATTGTTTTTATTTTTAATAATATTTTAAGAATCTATGGAGTTATGATTTAGGCTGACTTTGGATATCATTTCTGAGAGTGGAGGTTATTGTTGGCATATCAAGCCTGTCATTAAGTTAATTTTTTATGAGTCCTGAAAAATGTGTTTTTTTTATAAAATTAACACGACTTAGAGACTTTTGGCCACCTTGAAACATATTATATGAATAAATTATACATTAATTAATGAAAGATTTGTTTAAAATTTCGAAAAGTTTACATAACGGCCACCTGTTAGTTTTCCTCCTTTGGAACTATTATAAAACTCCACCATGATGGGTTTATTTGTGTTGGTATTGATAGTGCCCTGTTCATTACATGATTATAGAAGATAAATCATTTTGCTTGGCTTTGGCTTTTAAGATAAAAGCGTGAAGAAATTGTAACAAAACGGAAGTCGAGCAAGATGAATCCGCTCTTGAATTTTGCTCGACTTCTGTGTCACAGCCTATTTTGCTTTCGAATTCATCGTTGTTGTCACTTCAGGAAAGGAAGTGCTCAATTTCTTTATCCTTAGTGATCGTTGATCAGCCATCTTAAAAATATGGTAAAATTATTTGTACTAGAAAAATACATCGAAAAACCTGAAAGTTACGAAAACGTCATCCTTCGTCAATTTGACTACGGAAAAAAATTAGAAACGAAAAAACAAACGCTTACGATCCATTTACAGCTTGCAAGTGACTAACGCTATACGAAAAATGAGACCAAAACAAACAGAAAAAAACAGGTTTTAATTCGAAAATAAAATCGCGCGTCGTCATTTTGACGAAGGATGACGGTGCAGGGTTAAAGCACAATATTTGTTATCACTTAAAAGACAATATGTCCCATTGTGCATTACTCAAACATGTTAAAAAGTACACAACACAGTAGCGAAGAAATCTAAGAATATTCTAAAAATTATTATAATACGTATAATAATTAATTTATATATTTCGTAAAAATCATTTTTAATTATAAAAATTGTCATTAAATTATAAAATATTTCATCAAATCAGTTTATTGATCAAAATTCTAATCCCTTAAAAATAATAGATTTTTTCCGTATTTTATCAAACCTAAACTTGATTGTTTTTACTCTAATTTATAAAAAAAAAAAACTGACCGACCAAGTTTTCAAATCATCAAAAAATCATGTTTAAATTATTTAGAGCCACATAAGTAGATCGTTTAGTGAGTTTAATTCAAATAAAATATTGTAAAAATCTTATGTAAATTAAATGATATTTTTAGACAACAACTTGTTTGTTTAGAATCTAATTTAAAAGATAAGAACATTAAAAAAAAGTATTTAAAAAAATTGTTATATAAAATATAATATGTAATTAAATTAAATTATAAAGCAAGTTTATAATAAATATCTTAATATAAAAAAAGTGTACAAGTTTTTTGTTTAAATAGCTTTGTTTTTTTTATTTTATAACTTGTCTTAAACGTTAGAGATTAAAGAAAAACATTTTGACTTAATTTTTTTACGTTTAGGACTTTTTATTTTTTTTGTACTTCTTCACCATAGAAATTTAACCTTTCAAAATCTCTCACTCTTACGTGTGCGCTGGATTCTTCAAAATAAATAGATTTTAATACCCTTCACCGAAGGTGGCAAGGGACTATCCATCTCTCCGTATGTGTGTTGAAATCCACTTTTTGTAGCTCCCATAGGTCACCCAGAATAAATAGTATCAATCTTTTAAAAGTATACCCGAGAGAACCTGTGTTGAAAACTGGCAGTTCCTATCAATAACCGGCTGAGATATAAGCAAAAAAAAGACGATTTTTTTTAACACAAAATTAAAATAATATTTTGCAGATTTAAAATGTATTTTATTTGTTTTATCACTGTAGTAGTGGGATTTGTATTTAAGGTCTGATGTACCCATTATTCTTGGCATATTTACATATTTACTAATTTCAATACACAAAAGCGTTCTTTGTTTTAAATTAATTTATAACAAAAACCTGTGTAGTTAAGAAAAACGTTTGAAGTCAAATTAAAAATCTCCTTTCAGGAAAGCAAGAAAGCGACCAACAAACAAAGAAAAAAGTTAAACCTAAAATAAGCTGTTTTTTAACATCATATCTCTTATACTTTTTGTAGAAAGACATAGATTATGTCGAACGAAACGACAATCATACAAATTTTATCTTTATAATTACTAAACGTGAACATTTTTTTTTTACACTCGACTTAAAATGTTTTTTCAAACGTTTATAGATATTTTACACTAAACTAAACTTAAATTCTTTTTTAGTTTATGTTTAAGAAAAATACCTGTTTTTATATGAAATTTATAAATTTATTCTATCTATCGCTTTGTTTTCCCACCCAAACTCTTGTCAGAATTTGAAAATATTTTCCAGTTTTTTTTTATGTTCAACCCAACCACTTCAAATGTTTTAAATTGATAATTTATCAATACAATATTTGCAATTTTAAATAGTTAATAATTAAAATTCTATTCTATTTAACATATGGAACAATTATAAAATGGTTTAAGTACAAGTAAATACATTATTTAACCAATTCAGGCGCAGATACAGGGGGGAAAAACTTGGAAAAGTTACCCCCTCCCCACAACTCGAATGAATATGGTATACATTTTATATCATATTTAAATTTTTCAGAACAATGCAATTTTCATTGTTCTGAAAAATTCCCCACCAAACGAAAAGGCTAAATCCGCGCCTGAACCAATTCTAAGCGACGTAACCAGAATTATTTTATGCAACTAAATACATTTTTATTAAATATAATTTCTTGTTAATTTAAAAACAGGTGTTAAAATAATCATTTCTATCACAATTAAGAAATTGTAAAAGAGCTGTTAAGCCTTAAGCTACAGTAAAATCTCCATTAATAGAATGTTAAAAACATTTATCTAAATCTTTTCTACTAAAAAATAATTATTTAATTCAAAAAATGTTTAAAATTTGTTTATGTATTTAATATATGTGTATTAAGAATCAATTAAAATTTTTTTAAGACCAAACAATTTTTTTAAGTTATAAAAAAAATATTGCCCGAAAAATATCGAAAAATTTTTTTTTTAAATTCCCCCAAGGGCATGTCTGACACACAAATATAATTCTTGTGTAAAAAAAGAAAACATTTTTTTGCTTATATCAAGAAATATTTTGCCTATATAGCAAGCATCTCGGGAAAATTGATTGATCTGATCGTTTGATACCAATACCGTGTCCGTACGACATCGGGGGGCTAAGAAAAGTTGATTTCAACAGACGGACATAGCAAAAATTCGACTTCCTTATCTATAAGGATTCAGAATATATACTTTATGGGGTCGCAAATGAATATTGTAGAAATTACAAATGGAACGACAAACTTATATATACCTTTATCACCTTAGGTGAAGGGTATAAATATTACAAAATTTCTCCTAAGACGTACAAAGAATAATGGATCGATTATGGATGGCAACCAAACTGCAGTTGCTTTACAATATCACAGTTGCCATCATCATTAAATTTAACCATTTTAGTTAACAGCTGCTAGTAGCCTTCTGTAACAACATTTTTGGCAACTGACAACGCAACTGAGGTTCGGTTGCCATTCATAATCGATCCATAAGGTGGTACACTTTAAAAGTAGGTACAAAATAACTTTAAACATTTCGAATAATAAAAATCGTTTTTCCATACATCATTTAGAAAATTTTCCTAACAAAACTTTAACAAACCTGTTTTAATTTTTTATTTTTTGCATACGTAAATAATTAGAATTACTTTTATCGTATTTATCAGCTATTTTTAACCTTTAAATAGTTTTGTTTTTACCAAAAATGTTATTGACCTTAAAAAATGAAAATTAAACATTAAAATATTGTAAAAAAAACTGATTTTGCTTTAAAAAAAATTAACTTAATGAATTCATCGTAAATAATTTTAATCAATTTAAATTTGGTTAAAAAACTACGCGTGTCACTCTTCAAATATTAACAAAACACAAAGTCAATATTTACAATTTTAAGTTAAATAAATAGTAAATTGTTTATTTATAATTACGTTTAATTATCATCATTCTTATACCTTCATATGTAATATTTACAGAGATGTGATTTATTTTTGAAAATAATTTTTATTTTAAAGAAATAACAACTAAAGAAGGGAAAAATCACTTCTGTTACTAGCACTTGGCGTGCCGTTATTATACCCTTCACCACAATTGACAAGGGTTTATATAGGTTTGTCATTCCGTTTGTAATTTCTACAATATTCATTTGAAACCCTATAAAGTATATATATTTGGGATCCTTATAGATAGGGAAGTCGATTTAGCCATGTCCGTCTGTCCATGTGTTGGTTGAAATCAAATTTTCGTAGCTCCAATAGGTCACCCAGGGTTGTATGTAGTATCAAACTTTTGGAAATACCATAACCGGCTAAGATATAACCAAAAAATAGACGACTTCCTCTTTTTTTCTTCTTTTTACACAAAACAATTACTGTTTTGCAGCTTTGAGATAAACTAAGATATATTTGAAAAAAATTGGACGATTCCACAGTGGTTGCGCCCATATGTCAAAAATAAAAAAAAAATTTTCTTAATATATTAGGCTTGTAGCGAAATAAGCTAATGTCATCAAATTTCTCTATTCTGAATTTGTTTTGACCATTTTTAACGGTAATTTTGATATGTAAACAACTAAAGTGTGAATTTGCATAAAAGTAGAAAGTTGATTTAACGAACTAGGAAAACTAAGTGAAATTTAAATTGTTAAAATACATTTAATAAAAGAGCCTAACTAAAATTACTAAAAATGGATATTAATGTGATTGGTATTGGCATTGTTTTTAAGAAATAATAAGATAATAAATTGTGTTGTAGTTTCTGTAATATACAGATTTGGAAAAGGTTTTCTTTTTTCATGGTTTGCTAATCTCCGTACAAATTATTTAGAGTTTTAGTTAGTTTCCCAATCAAAGCCAATGACCGAATTGGTTTGTTAATGTTAACACATATACAATATAGTTTAGGATTATGTTTAATTCAAGTGCAGTTTTTTGCAGTTTTTTTTTATATATTCAATATACTAACTCAAGCTCTTTGTTTAAAGTGTTTTTAGAACTTGTGATGTACATATGTACATTAGGGTGGTAACAAGAAATAAATTTTGGATTTTCTATCAAGGCACCCCTAAAATGTGCCAATGGGCTAGAAAATGCGATTGACAAAGTTTCAGCCCAATCGGATAACGCTAACACGTGCCACATTGAGGATGAAGTTGCGAAAAACAGGGATTTTTCACAAAAATTCGTATTTCTGTGTCCTTACAACCAAAACCATTCATTCTAGCTTGAATCGAGTCTTATTTTGAGGGAAATTCTATTTTTATTAGTTTTGATTTTATAATTTTGTTCCTTATACCAATAGATTAAGAGATATTTATCATTTATCAGGCCACGCCGCACAGTGACCTATTTCATATAACGACTAGCCATAAATAAAAGGAGTTATATTATATTATTATAAAGAGTTGAAATTTGGCACTCATATTCAAGTTAATAAAGCATAATCAAATTTAAAATTTCAAAAATTTTGGAGCAAGGATTCGGTCCTTCCCATATATCTTGAAATTAAAAAATGTCATAAAAGGTTGAAAAAAGTTCAAATTTCATGAAATTTTGTATAGTCATTGGATGTGATATTTTTAATGACTTCATCAAATTTTATCCAAA
This sequence comes from Paykullia maculata, assembly GCA_003055125.1. Taxonomy (NCBI): domain Eukaryota; kingdom Metazoa; phylum Arthropoda; class Insecta; order Diptera; family Rhinophoridae; genus Paykullia; species Paykullia maculata. Next base: position 3,876 of record NDXZ01003133.1, on the reverse strand, counting down.
TCAGATCAAGGACACGCAAAACTAAAAAAAAGGTAAATTAATTCCGTATACAAAACACTTTTAGTAAGCTCAATGTGTGCATCAAATTTTTTTCAAATTGGTGCAAGGACACAATCACCTCCCATATAGATATCCTTATACTTGAAACTCATTCTCAATATCTTCTTAACAGACAATGTAAAAAAATTTCAGTAGAGGCAAGTGACCACTTGCCATTTTATCAGGATATCGTGTTTATATTGCTAAAAAATATACTGTGTAAATTTCAAGATGATATCTTTAGTCTAATTATTTTTGTCGCTCTCCTTTATACAACTGCAACCACTGTGCATTGGCCCAAATGGGCCACACATGTAACGCTCTTACTTGTATTTTTTTTCCTTGTAAAATCAGGGTTGACACATTTTCGATGCTGATGTGGCAAAAACATTATAAAAGATACGTAAAAAAATGTTTAAAATTATTATTAGAATTTTTTACAAATGTTTTTTGACGAAATTTTTTTTTTGTTTACTGCGATATTTTGAAACTATTTTCAAAATATAGCCAAGTACTTGAAAAAACACCAAGCAGCTCGCCAATCGTAATCCATGTCTGCCATATCTGACAGCATTGGTCTATTGCTTTTATTAATAAATCACAAAAGACTTTAATATAATTTTTACAAATTTTTTTGTATTGTGTTCCAAATCTCAACTGACATTTATAGTTAATATTAATGGTTACTTAGTAGCAATTTAAACCAATAAAAAGCTTAAGAACGAGCCAAACAAGCAATAGCCCACCCTTAAAAATGACAGCACCACACATACATACATACATAAACAGACATGCAGTAATCTGGTATTAAAAAAATTCCTAATTAAAAATTAAAATTACTTTCTTGAGTATGTTTTAAAGTACGACCAGGTACGAATATTATTTTATTTTGCTGTTAGAATGTGGTCTTATTTAAATTTCTTTACAAAAGTAAAACTAGAAGTGTAATTAAAATCATACACCTGTCGAAGTTTACTTAAGCCATGTGTTTAAAGAAGAAATTCCATAGAGCAAATAAATCTGTACGTATGTATGTATGTATATCAATTAACGGTCACTTGGCACCTGGTAACACTTATCTACATACCAAAATATTTTTGTATGTGTTTTTTTTTCTAAGGGGGTTAATGAAATTAGCATATGATTTTTTTAAATTTTTTTTTTGCTTTAACAAAATAAATATTTTATTTAAACACTATAATTAATTAAACATGCTGAAAAAATAGCAAAAACTAAGTAAACCTTTAAGACATTAAATGTTAAACAAATTGCAAAAAAAAAACTAAAAATGTTGTCGTATTTAGATTAAATACCAGATCGTATCAAATCAAAACAATCTATATATAATAGTTAAAATAGTTTCTAATAATAACAAATAAAAATTTACATTTAACAGATGTTCATAACAAGAATATTTAGTTAAATAATTTATATATGTACAATGTTGTACATACATATATACAATTGTAAACAACTTGCCGTATAGACTAATTTTTTTCATTTAATACTTAATTAACATTTAATTGTTTTAATTAATGTGTTATATTTTTCTGCTAATCGGTTTTTTTACAGATTTGTTGAAATATGTTTTCTTTTTTTTAATTTAATTGTTCGCAATTAATATTGTTTAGAAAAATAAATGCAAATAAAACTTGAAAAAAAAACAAATAACTTCTATTAAAAAATGTTTGAATGGTTTAACAGAAAATTACAACAACAAAAATGTTATAATAATTAAAATTGGGTGGATTTATTGTATTTTGTTTCGAACAATTATTTGACACTGATACTAATTGGTCCTGCTAGAAAATAGTTTAAATAATGGTAATTAGATTAGAATGCAACTACTATGCGCTCTATACAGAAGGGTAGCAAAATAGCACAAGCATTTCTTTTAAAACATTTGGCAGGGATACAGTTAGACCAGGTCATATGCTTTTTACTTCGTCAAACAAATAAGTGGAACAAACAATAATATTACGCAACGGTAAAAACAAGATATGTATGTAGATGAATACTGAATAACGGTTGTTTACAGAATCAGTGCATCTGGTTTACTTTTATTTTGTTTATTAATGTTTTTTTTTTAATTTTGAAAAGTAGATTTTCTTTTTTAATAAAATTGTATGCATTAAATAATCCCTATATTCCCTATATCTATATATATAAAGATGAAAAATATTTGTATGTTTGTTTGTATGTTTGTATGTATTTATTTTATAGCTGGTCACACCGTTGGACCGATTTTTTTGAAATTTTTACAGCATGTTACTGATAGTCTCAAAGGAACAATAGGCTAAAAATCTTTTGGAAATTTTGGATAACACGCCCACTTTTCATCTATATACCTAAAAGAGAACGTTAGTAATTGACTAACTAACTGATTCATTGGGCGGACGGATAGACCTAAAGACTGCCCAAACGGATAGACCTAAAGACTGTGGCTTTATCTCCCGTTGTGTAGATCTACTAAGGAGGGATTTTCGAAAATTCAAATATTTAGGGGGTAAAAAAGGTAAAAATCGGTAACCTTCTATCTTCTAAACCAAACAAGATAGAAACAAAATTTAAGAAGCATTGTATCCTACTCAAAAAATAAGCGGCCAGGTGTCTGGTACTTTTTTCAAATTTGGGGGCCTAGGGGTTAAAAATGGGTAAAAATTATATTATGGTACTTTTTTGGGGTCCCTTGAACTTCTGAACCAATAAACATAGAAATTTTATTTTAACTGCATTCGTCACATCTCTAAAAAATATAAAGATGTTTTTGGTTATAGTGATAAAAAACGTACTTATTTTTGGTACTTTATAAAAAAAATATTTTTTCGAATTTTGATAGAATTAATTAAAAGCTTTACTTAAGCTTCTACTACTATTTAGACAACTATTTGTGAAAAAAAATTTAGACACTGGAATGGGGACTAAAAAGAGAGAAACCCGGGAAAATAATAATAAATTTAATAGTAAATTACTGGGCCGATTTGGGTAAAATTTAAAACACGGATTCCTGCAGTCATAAAAAATGGTATGACATAATAAAATTTTAAAAACATAGTAATGGGAAGAGAAATGTGAAAATTTGGGTAAACGTGGGCGAAAAAGTCCTTTTCAACTTTTTGAGTTTATGAGTCTAGAAACGCAAAATAAGGGCCTGTCGCTTCAAATTAAGATAAAAATCATATAGAGAGCGAAAGGTACTTTTTTACATTTTGTAAGCTTATAAGTCTAAAAACAAAAATTAGGGCCAATTGATACTGATTAAACTAGAAAATCATATAATGGGCAAAAATTTACTCAATCAGCTTTTTAAATTTTTTTACTTTACGTATCAAAAAATATGATTTTAAGAACTTCTGACCCATATGGAGATATGAAACCATATAAGAAGGAGAAAAGGTACTCTAAAATTTTTATGATATTTTCTTGCATTTATAAATCCAGAAATATGTAGTAAGGGATATTAATACAGGTTGAGGGAAAAAATTATTTATTGTGGCAAATTGTACTTTTTTAAATTTAATAGTTTAATTCCATTTTTTGGGTTTTTTGTTCTAAAAATGTAAAATTAGGGACTTATAATCTAGATTAAGATAGGTAATAATATAGGGGAAGAATTGGAGTTTTTCATTTCCTAAGTAAACTTAGATACATTAAAAATTGATATAATAAACCCCGTTTATAAAGACAAGAGATTAAGTTAATACGAACTCAATTGTATAATGAAAGTAGATATAAAAAAAAAATTTATAGATAAAATAATCTAGACATATAAAAGTTGATTATTTGCATATAAAATGTTATAAAACAAGTAAGAGCGCTATATTTGGCGGTGCCAAA
>NDXZ01003120.1:25563-43712 GCA_003055125.1 Paykullia maculata | reverse complement strand
TTAACACATGTGTGTGTGTGAAGGGTATAAAAATACAAAATGGCCCCAAATTTTTAACATTGAAAACAACAACACGAACGTTTGGGGCCATTTTTCAATTTTGATTTTGGGGCTATTTTTCATTTTTGAAACCACCCCAAACTTTTTATAATTTTGGGGCCATTTTTCAATTTTTTGATACTATGGAAAATTGAAAAATTTTTCGTTTTCGATACCATTTAAATTGGTTAACTGAAAAGCGTTTATGAAAATGAGATTTTACTAGTATGAAATAATTTTCCAAAGAAAGCTGTGAAAGCTTCGTAGACACCCGGCCTTCGGCCGGGCGCATAAAGTATAAACTCTGATAGATTCAAGTAGCCGGCTTCGCTATAGCCTTCGGCCAAACACAGGGACCTTCAGTTCTGATGGTTTCCCAACGCCGGCTTCGCTTAATTAAAGTACCTCTGCCACATTGTCGTGACATAGTATCCATGACTAAAGTGTTATAGAGTTCATAGGACGAAGTTAATCATTTTATCAAGAAAATCTTTAACTTCGCGAAGCCGGTGTTTGCTGTCTTGGCAAAACTTTCACTATTTTTAATATGTATGCATGTATGTATATTGTTTAGCAATGAAAACGCACTAAATTTTCGTGAACCAACCCCAAACTTTTATCAGAAAATTGTTTATTTTTGGCTTTCAACAGTTTACCTCGAAAATGGCAACAATTTTAAATAATGAAATATATGTACATATGTACGTACATAAGTACATATGTACATATAAAATTTCAATATATTTTATTGATTTTAAAATAAAAAAAACGCAAATTTGCACAAAATATTTTTACTTTATTTTAAAGAAAAGTCAATTTTTTTAAGCTTCCAGTTTAAAAGGATGAAATTAGCGCAGCTCTGGTATGATTTTTAATTGAATTTCTTAAATGTTCAAATAATTATAGCTAAATCGATATTTCAATAAAATATCCTGATTTTATTTTCTAAATTATATATGAAACAAAAGCACAGGATAAAAATTCTGCTTAGTTTTAAGGGACTTTTAAAGACAAGAGTTTTTGTAAAATTCAAGCAGTCAAGTAAATTCGTGATATACATATGTATGTATATTTAGGTTTAACTCTAACAGTGTGAATAACATTTATTCCACACATGCTCCATTAACATTTCTTATCACTTAATAAGTTAAACATTTTATATCGAATAAGTGATAACAAAAGGGTGTGATATCAAATAAATAAAAAAAAACAATGACCTCAAATACATTTTACGCTTATCACAATAAAGGAATCTACCTAAATGGCCAGGCTATTATTAAGGCATCTTCATGCGAAAGTGGTGAACAGAAGCAATTGAATTTGGCTTTTGACCACAGAGAAGTCTTTAGGTACAAAAGGATTTGTTTCTTTTTTTCCAATTCCCCAAGCCACTATTTATCGTAACGACTAGTGTTTAGGTGATTTGAATCAAATTAAGTTAATAAAATAAATGACTACCTCAATTTAAGGAATTCAATTTGAAGTGGTTTATGTTTTTAAAGAGAATAGAAATAGTTGCCATTAAAACTAAGTAAAGACATTAAACTAAGTAAATTCTCATTGCTTTTATTCACATAGTGAAAAAAATTAATTTTTGTAAAGTTATGAAAAGAAATACAAAATTTTAATAACTATTAAAAATTAATCAAAAACTATTAAATCAATTTTAAATAAAAGTTTTCTTCAAAACCTTTTAACAAATTTTTATTTTATCCCATTTTCATTTAGATACAATTTGGGAGCATACACAGAAAAATTGTAGTTGTATAAATTACTCGAGTAATTTCAAACAAAATTTTCTATTATTTTTGTAATAATCAGTACCGGACTTTTCTTTAGGCAGAGTAGGCAACTGCCTAGGGGGCCCGCGTTAGCTAGGGGCCCCGCTTTATAAAAAAAAATTATTTAAAAAAAATTTAAAAACAAAAATTTGTTTACAATAAAATAATACTTAATTGAAAATATTAATGACTTTTTTAAATTACATAATCAGCACATTTTCCATATTTTAAATGTTTAAAACATAATAGTATGTTATATCGCAATTATGTACATATATTAACGCCGACTTATTAGAGAACGGCGCCCATAGGTCAAAATTCAATATTTGCGCGGCCAAAATTATTTGTTCACTTTTATTATTTCTGCGTGATTTTATTGCATGTTTTATATGAGTATTTATTTTGATTAACACTACATTTTTACTTTTAAAATATTTTTTAACACATGATTTTCAGTTTTTAAAATTAGTCTTAAATCAACGTTTTTCTTCCTCTTTATTACAAAAGGGGGAGTGCAGTGGGTAAGAAGTTTTAAGTTTACATTTATAGCTAACCACCCCTCACAAAATCTAATTTAAAAAAATAACCAAAAATTCTGAGTTTAATTCAAAGAAGAAAAAACGCATGAAACTGTTTAAATAATCGAACACTATGGTTTTAACGACCACTTTATTTGGCCCAAAATTATTTTAGGGTGAAGTGTTTTACCGATTCTTATGAAACTTTGTAGAAACATTCGCTATCTGTGACGGCTCAAAAAAATGCAACAAAAGTGGGCAGTGCCACGCCCATTCAAATGAACTGTTACTTTTCATGGACTTCGACTTAACCGAATCTTATGAAATTGGACACACACATTAGGTTCCAGTGCAAAAACAATATTATGAAATAATGGGGAGTGCCACGCCCATTCAAATGAATTATTCTACTTTTTTCCATAACAAATTACTTTCATTTCTTTATTTGTACTTGGTATAAATTCTATGACGATGAAATAATATGAGCCAAAGCGCTTTGGTCTCCAAGCATACAAAAAATGCGTCATAAAAGTTATTACATTTTTAGTTATAACAAAATTAAAATTATATTAAATTTTTTTTTATAAAAAATTATAAGAAACCCAATAACATATATTACATTTTTATATGCATAAGTATACATATGTATATTTATAAATCACTTTTTAAAATTAAATTTTCGTCGGCATTGCGGTCAATATTGTCTTGAGGAAAAGCTGTTTTTTTTTTGGATTCTCGCAGATTAATAATTCGATTACTGTTAAACGCTTCCTTTGATAAATACGTGTATTTAAACGAAAAGATGATATAATAGATAGATAGATGATAGATTATCAACGAGGCTGGTTTTTCGGGCATAATATAATCTATCAAATTTATATATTTTATTCCTCGATTTTTCCGCATCTTTGCTAAGTATTTTATTGTATTGCATAGGGCACAGAGCTAAAAATGTCAAATGTATGATGCAAAAAAGGTAAAAGTTAGCAACTGTAGTCATATATGCAATAAAAAAAACCGCTTGACCATGAAGTAGCTGACTTTATTACCCTTTCCTATGAAATAACTATAGTGCTTGCAGATTATTTCTACCTGTGCTTTCCTTGTAGAATGATCGTTTGTTATAAATCCGCAAAACATTATAGCATTATACATTTTTATATAAGAACTTGGGTGGACAATTTTGGTACCTTCGATTGACTAAAAAATTAACAGCTTATTATTAATTCGCAAAAATAATATTTCGCAGGTGCCGCAGAAAAAATTGGAAAATAAATAATCAGCCAATATGTATGGTTTTTATAAACTATTTAATTCCTACTTAGCTTGTCTCATAAAAAACTGCATAAAAATGTACATTTTGTATGAAAGCCCCCTAAAGGAATAAAGATAGCAGCTAGGTTAGTTAGAAATAAATGTTCGAATTAAAGTGGGGCCGGTCATACATTTGACCTGTGTAGGAACATCCTAGGCGCTGCAGCGGCCAAAAAGGAACAAAAAAATAGCAAAAAATTGCGGTTTACTGCGGCTAGTTTTTTTACAGTTATTTGTTTACTTTTTTTTTGTTTGCTGCAGCCAACTTCACTTCTAAACGCTACCGCCGCGGTATTTCGGTTTGCTTCATACAAATTGTATGGGCATGAAGATTTTTGACAGCTAAAAAACGCTTGCCGCTCTTGTTTAGGTTTGTCTGTATGTATTAACTTTAAGAAACGATATAGTAAAAATAATACCCATATATTATTTATTAATTTGGATAAATTTTTCATTTGTCACGACAAGTCTTTTAAATGAAGTAAAAACAACGTAATTATGATTAAAATTGCATTTTGGTTACTTTAGAAATTAAAAAAGGTTAAAAGGGCTCCGGAACTTGATTTGCCTAGGGGCCCCGACAAGCTAAATCCGGCCCTGGTAATAATAAACTTACTTGGTTCATTGTCATTTAACATTGGACTCGTTTCTCTGCCCGTGGCACTGTGCAGTGTTAATGCAAAATGTTTCGCAAATAAAATACCACCTTCACGTGATCCCGCACAAACCCAAAACTCGGAACGACTAAAAGTGCATAGTTCTGCACCAGTAGTGGGAAAACGTGCAATATCCGGCTCCGGTTCTATTTTAAATTGTTTGGTCATCCATTTTACCCAACCAGCTACATGATCGGCTTTCCAAACACGTGGATCCAAAGGAACTTCAACCGGAGAGAGTGGTGGCGATGTTGTTCCTTTACAAACAACTTTTAAATCATCTCCAAAGGCGGGTGGTATTTCTTTTTTGTCTGAATTTCGTCGAGAATTTTCACTTGTTGCTAAGGCCGTAAAGCAATTTGATTTTCGATGAGTGTAAGTACTTTCTGATGTAGAGCTACAACTACTATCGCCAATACTACTATTACTAGTACTATTACTAGAAGAGTTACTAGATCGTCTAGAAGGAGGTAGATTTCTCTGTGATTTTTTTTTAAACGTTTTCTTTTTTTTCACACCGGTTTGAACTGTTTTTGCAGTCTTGCTGATTTCTTTGTGCATTGGTTCATTTTTATGCATCTGGATTTCCAAGAAGGTTGGCGAATTAAGTTTACGTATCAATTCTAATATTAAATTTGTTGCTGACGTTGAAACAGTTTCGTAAGTAATGCAATAATTTGAAATAACAGCCATTTATGAAAAACAACCAACAACAAAAGCTAAAGGACACATTAAAAACCTAAAAGTCTTATTCTTAAGCATATTAAGAAAAACCAAAAAATATTTTTTCCACTATGTTTGTACTAAACAACATTGTTCATATAATAATACAATTATTTTTATCTTTAACTCGTAACCCTGTAAACTAAAAGTGCTTTTTAGTTTATTTTTCTCTCTCACTTACAAACGATAATCGAATTTTAAATTATGAATGAAAAATGTTGTTTGTAAAAGCGAACTGATAATATGATTCACAAGTTAGGAACTAGGGGTTCCACGAAATAAACGTAAAACGTTGTGCGCGTATTTGAATAACATGCGACTATGAATCACTTAAAAATTTTTGATCGCAACAACGTATAAGTGACGGTTATTTTAAAAATTCAATAAAAACTTATGCGAACATTAATTTCGTATTTTCAAACTCTAACAGTACTTTTACTTTTATTAATTTTAAAATTTAAATTGTACAAGTATAAACTAATACAAACATATGTATGTATGTACATATATTTTTATTTAAAATTTTTTTTTGTGTGTATCATGTAATTTGTATCACTTTTGCTACAGTTTAATTTTTTATTTCTTTGTCACATTTCCGTTTCAATTATTCGATTTAGTTGCCACGTCCTTGTGATCAGTTACGCGACTGATTTCCAAGTGATTTTAAACTTCAACAAACGTTGTTGTACCACCTTTTCAAACTATAGTAAAGAAAAACGATCAATGAATTTTATTCGCTACCAGGCAATAGAGAAGAGCAAACCCGCAATGTCTCTTAACGCATGACGAAAACACTCAAAAAATTTAGTAAACACAAGTTGAATAAGACCGAATTCTGATATACGTATATGTAAGTATGTACATATACATACATACATATTATTATTATGTGAAATAGGCGCTATTGTTTTTAACTTTTTTATTAAAAATTCATACAATAGTTCTGAAAATAATCTGTCCACATGCAAAGTTAACACTTGTACTAATTTTCTTAATTTCTTCTTTCTTTCTCTCTTTGTTTCGTAATTTCTTTCGATATGTATTTTATGTTAAACTTGTTACTTTTGCGATTCATATGTAATTTTGTATATCTTAAAAAAAATTTTAAATTTATAGACTATTTAGGGTTTAAACAAACCCAGCAAAAACTGGAATTACTTTAAATTAAATGCTAATTTACATACTCTATTTGCACTACTTAAACAGAGAAGACATTGATGGGAAATATATACCATGCTCGCTTATAAATAGAGAATTTGTAAACTCGATACTACTACTACTTACTATTAAGAAATATAGCAGCTCCTTAGATTACAAATCAGGTATTTAAGAAGTCATTTTTAATAAATACTTGCTTTAATTGAGTAAAATTTACAATGGATTGTATGAACTTATTGAACTCGTTATCAATAATGTATTACTTTTGTATGTATTCCTAAAATATGTTAACCCAAATGAGAAATATAATAACTGGTTAAAGTGGCTCTTACCAATTTTTATAATAAAAGTGTTTCTAAGTAGATTTTTAATAAATAAGTATGTATTAAGGGCCTGCATTTGCATACCACATTTTACAGACTAAACGAATATACCATGATAATTACCTGTTACTCTTGTTGTAAATAAGAGACTGTTGTGTTATGTTATGGTATGGGTTTGCTTTAACATACTCATTATCCTCATAAAAACATTTACAAAACTGTTACGTTTTCACGTTAAAAGTTTCACGTTAAAATCTTTTTATTACAAATCGATGTAATTGAAAACAAATAAGAGCGCTATATTCGGCAGTGCCAAATTTTTTATACCCTTCACCACGTGTAGGTATGCAATAAGAAGTGTATGCATTTATGTATATTGGTATGTATGTATGTATGTATGTTTATATGTATTTACATGTCCGAAAAGTAGTTACATTTTTAGAAAACTTATTTTTGTCAATATAGGTTTTTCGCCTATATGGACAAAAATTGGCCAATTAGTCCAATATTATAAACATGTCTGTAGCTTACAATATTTTTTGTGTAAAAAAAGGTGTTCGTCGTTTTTGATTATATCTCAGCCGGTTGTTGATCGATATTGCCATTTTTCAAAACCGGTTTTCTTAGAAATATTTTCAAAAATTTGATATCACATTAAATTCTGCGGACAGAGGGACAGAAAGACATGGCTAATTTGTCTTCCCTATCTACAAGGATCTAGAATATATACTTTATGGGCTCGCAAATGAATATTGTAAAAATTGCAAATGGAATGACAAACCTTTATAAACCCTTGACACCTGGGGTTCAGGGTATAAAAATATAAATAGGTACATAATTGTTAAAAATAAATAAACTAACAACATTTTACTAGCGTATAAAGTATTTTGCCAAAAAGCCGTTTTCTACTCTTTGTAAATTAAAATAATATTTATTTTTTTCTCTCTGGGATTAAAATAATTCAAAACTTTTTATGAATGAATTATAATCACTGCCAGTGTTTCCGAGACATTTGGAATGCCCCCAAATCAACAACAATGTTTCCTTGATTTTTACAAGTAAATATTTGTTTCCATTAAATACATGTATGTATGTACATACATGTAAATATGTATACATATGTATATGTACATATACATACACATATGTATTATTTACATCTATGCACATATAATAAACAATATTGAAAAATTTGCAAGTTTATCTGTTTTTAAAATGTGTTTTAAAAAAATTTATATAAATTTTGTCAACCTCTATTCGTTCGTATGATGGACTTTAACTTCTTTGTAGCCAGGTCAACAAATATCAAGTATTAACGGAATTGTTGATTTTTGTTGAAACCCAACAGACTGATATCACAGTTCATGACATAAGTATGTATGTATGCAAATATTTATCTGTATTTAGTAGCATGTATTTACAATTTTAGTGTAATTGTTTTTTAACATTAATGACGTCGCCACCAGTGAGTGTAAGTGAGTGAGAGGATAAGTTATATTCTCACGATAATGAGTGGTGGGGAAATACTATACGTTAAAAATACTTTTCGCATAGGTAATAGATAGAGTTCAATGAAATGACTGATGTTGTTGTTGCTGCCGATGACTCACGTTAAAAAGCAACTGAATCGTTGAATTTGTTTTTAAGTTTATTAGTGGATCATTTGGAGATTCCCTAAACGTTTGCACATTCTACTCGGACACAAGACTTTAAATATAATATATGTACATACATATGTATGTAGTATTATATAGCAACTACAACGACGTCAATATAGCTTTTAATTAAAAAATTTATAACAAACATCTTTTCTGAGTCGTCATCATTCGTAGGAAAGATGTATGAGTGTATTATGGCATTTTTAGGCATGATATCGTTATTCTTGTGTTATTTTTCAACTTTGAAATACGCACATACATACATACATTCAATTTTCATAGGTATGCACATATGTATGTATGTGTGTACATAGTATGTCTATGTTTGTTATAGATGTCTACTAATTGTGTAAATAGGTACCTATATTAAATTGCAGCTTTTGGATAAAGTACAGACATGTTTGAAGAAAAATATGGAATAATTGTCTGCGAATCCGCAAAGATATAGGCGACAAAAATTTATATCATAAAAAATAAGATTTCTAAGACATTAATTACCTTTCGGACATAAATAAAAAAATTTAAAAAAAACTACAGACATTTATTTGTAATATGTACCCGGTTGAACTAATATTCGTTTTTATACATCTATAGCTAGGTATAAATTGACAAAAGAAAATGACGGTATTGCCTGAGTCAAAACCTATATTTCGTTAACACATACATTAATTAAAGTACTGTGTTTTCATATGTTTATGTAACAAATGTTTGTTAATCTTAAAGTGATTAGTAACTTATGCGTACTTTAAAGCTAAAATAATGTTTATTTTGCATACGACCGTTAATATTTAATTTACACAATTCTATATACCAGGGGACACACAACTTTTGACAGAATCAGTTAATAAATCAAATTTTCAATAAATTTGTAACGTTTTCAGTAGTTTTCTACTTTTTTTTAATTATTCAAACAATTTGTATTTATAATTTTATGATTTTAAAAAAGCCTAAGACCCATGCACGTGGGAGTTTATTTAGTTATTGTAGAGGTAATTAGTTTAATGCAGTAGTATGTTTTTGTGATTAATATTTAATTATCTCTTTCTTTTAAAATAAGTAAGCAGTTTTTACCTCTCTACAGAAAATATTATTTTCCACATCCTTTTTTTAATCTGTCAAACTTCATATATAAACAATAATGTTCTCTCTTCTCTCGCAAAATTAAAATGTCAATCTTCATTTTTAAAAAATTAAAAACAAAAAATTCTCTCCGAACTGCAATAATTAATTAAGCTAACATTATCACGGTAATATCATTATCATAGAATCCAATAGTTGTCGGAATGGAATTTAAAAATGACAAATAAATACTTCCGTGTCATAGATTTTGATATTTTGGTTTATGTTTAAATCGGATTACTAATTTCAGATCGAACATAAAACTGGTAATATCAAAATTTATGACACAAAAGAAATTATTTGACGTTTCCGACAGCTATTGGATTCTATGAGTCAGGGGTGTCATAAGAAAAGAAAAAACCTTTTTACGCCCTACAAGTACACCATATTGGGTGAAGAGTATTTAAGAGTTAGCGTAGCCAAATTTTGTGTTCTATATTTAATATATTTTTAAATATTAATTGTTGCAATTTTGTCTCTCAAATTGTTAGGATTATATAATAGAGTACTATCAAATTATTGATTTATTTTCTAACCATCACCCAATGGATTAATTGATTTTTAAATACAACACTGTTGTTATTGCGTTAGCAAATTTGACAGTAAAATAAAACAGCTGTGTCACAAACTAATATATATTCTGTGGCTGTGTGGTTGTACAATTTTAATTTTCATCGGAAGAAAAACTCGTGTAGATAAAGTTGCCCTTCAGTATATTGTTTAAAAAAATTGGATTGCAAAGAAGCGAATAATAAAATAATATATGCGAACGTGTAATGTTGCCTAAAACACCGAAAAGTGGTTTCTGGAAATTTGTCAAAGGAAGTGCAAAGACACTTTTTGTTATTGAAGCTGTCTGCTTTGCAGCCTCTTATGGGGTTTATTATCGTATGAACACAAATCGAGGTGCGTACAATTACAAGTATTTATGTAATTAATAAAATTACACAAAATTACAAAAGTCATTTGCAGAAACAGGCCAATGGCTTGCCGGTTAGATATAATAGTGAAATTAAATTTTGCTGCTTACAATTCTTATTAAAATTGATAAAACAACGAATTATTTATGTAAAACGTCACAATGTAAGACAAATTATAATTTGGTTAAGATGAGTCAGCGGTAATTAATTTGATTGAGTTTAGATGTACTAACTTTTTTAGTTAGGTTCATTTGGATTGATCTGGGTTTACTAATGCGTCATAATTTTTGTTGAACAAATGTAATTTTTTTCGAGTTTTTAATCAACTCCAACATTATAAGAGATTAATAAATTGTAGTTATAAGTTTTCATTTATCTAGTAAACATTAAAATTCAAATTAAATAGGTCTGAAAATTTTTAAATGGTAATAGAAATTCATATTACTATCATAAAGCCGTTACCTAGAAATATTGAAAAGGTTTAGCGCACCTTTTGTACTTTCAGAAGTTAGTTAGTAAATCTATCATAAACATGTTTTCAAAATTTGTTTCCTACACTAACAAAAATGATTTATATTAATTGTTTAAAAAACACTGCCTGTTTAGTTGACAGCGTATTACTAAAATGACAAATTAAAATTTGTAGGAACATTCCGTTAAAAAAAAATAACAGGGTAGTGGTTTCTATCGCGTTTAATAACCATATAATTTATCACATATTCAAAGAATTATTCTAGCTATTGTATAAATTTATCAGTAAAAAGAATTCGAAGTGGAAATAATTTAATTTTATAAAGAGAAGTTTATTAGTGGGAACTTTCAAATTGCTCAGTAGCACATCTATTAAATAGAAAATAAAAAAGCAGAGGTATCCGTGCCTTTTTGCTTTTATCTCAGCCATTTGGGTGCTATTTTTCACTGGTTTTGCCATTATGAATACATACATACAATTGTATATTGTATCTTAAGTCAATTTTGTAATGTATCAAGAGCCTTTATTATGGCAGAAGAAAAATTGCCGAGAACATACCCATCTATTTCACACGACAAAAAATGTATCTTTTTTATTTAATAATGTTTATTATTATGCTTTTTCGTTATAGAATTTCGTCAATATATTAACAATAATTTTTCCTTTGTGTTGGATTATTATTATAAATTTGGGGAATTTATTGGCAATAGCAATTTAAGAGAAATTGATGCTTCTATTTGGCGTGCAGAAGAGAAGAAAAAATAAAAGAAATAAAACTACAGTCTTACATTCTATCAATAAAGTAAATTTTCTTTAATATTTTTTAAATTCTAAGACACAAATTAAAACGTCAAAAAAACTGTACTATTAACTTTTTACATACATACATCATAAGATCGAATCACTAGAGTAAATGGCTTCAAATCCTTATGTTAAATCATTATTTTGGTTGTTATCAATAGGCGGCCTCGGTTATGGTCTTATGATTTTAACTGCTCCCTCAGAAGAAAAGCTTGCAAAAATACGAGCAACTACTGCCAGCGTTTCTCTAACTGAAGAGGAGAAAAAGAAGAAATTATTTCTTAAGAAATTACAAGAAGCCGCCTATCAGAAAGAACCTGTGTACTTAAAGAAACCAGACAACTAAAAACTTAATTATAAAAATAACAATAAATCAACTCATCATGAACGACGATTTAAGTCATACACCTTTATCTTTGCCATCCGCGGATTGCGATTCTACTATCAACGATCTCACAAATCCTGCTGCTAAAAAAGATCAAATACTAGAACGTCTTAATAAACGCAATAAAGATCGTCAGAATTGTTTAGATGTTAAACTTGAACAGCGTCATAAGGACTGTCCTGAACTGGAGGGGTTCGATTACTTTACACAAACATTTGCAGCTAAAGTAAGAGAAATTGAATTACGAATTAAGAATGTTACCGAAGCTACAGCCAAAAAATCAGCTGGTGACGGTCCTACCATTGATCTGGGGCGTCATTTTGCAGATATTGCTATAGAAATCAAAGAATTGCAGAAATATTTAACAAATTCTACCATATTTCTAACTGAATACAAAATAAAATCTTGTCAGCAAATTGTGCACGATCTCTTGGCTATATGCGAAGAGAACAGGATGCGACTAATGCCAAAAAAAAAATTTGGTTTCAGCGGTCGTAAGGTCACACCCAAGCCAGCTTTAAATCCCAAACTTACAATAAATGACAAATTAGACTCAGCAGAAAAACAAACAGCTGTTTGCATGCAAAGTGTTGTAAACTGGACTTTATCCAATCTGCATAATGAATACATATGCCTAAAAGATGGACAAGTCATTGGCAAAGACATTACTATATCCAATCTGAAGAATTGTTTTGTGGAGCTGCAGGGATCTGCCGGTTCTGTACAAATATCAGGTTGCCAAGACTGCACATTTCTGTGCGGACCTATAGCTCGATCCCTTTTCGCGGAGTACTGTAACAATTGCACCCTTAATGTGGCTTGTCAACAACTAAGATTCCACTCGTCGACGAAAAATCGTATTTATTTATATGTTACCTGTCGTGCCATCATAGAAGACTGCAAAGAAATTGAAATAGCTCCATACAACTACGAATATGGTCATATTGAGGAAGACTTTGTGTCGGCCGGCCTTAATAGAGAACAAAACAATTTTGCCGATGTAGCCGACTTTAACTGGTTATCGCCAGACGTCCCTTCGCCCAACTGGCATTTGATCAAGGATTGTCCTTTGGTCAACTGGCAGGATGTTAGAAACGAATGGAAAATACGCTACATAGATAATGCGGCCTTATAGTTCAGGAATTGGTGGTTTCATTTATTATGGATTATTTTGGCTACAATCGTTATCATGATTATCCCCAACAAACACGATATAAGTAAAGAAATTTTAAATTTATTATTCACATTGAAAAATCTAAGTTTTTAGGTGTTACAAAGTCGCATTTAGTGACATAATTTACTTCTAATTTTTAGCAATTCAAAGACAAAACTTGAATTAAAATTATGTAAACTCTCATTATAGATGGTATAGAAAAATTCAAAACTTGTAAACATTATGGTTTCGTTCTTGCTTTTTAATTTTTTTTAAATTTCATTTGTGGGAAATTGTGGCCATATTAAACTAACCAAAATAACTAAGATTTGAAGTGTCATTAATATGCAATAAAAAAACTCTTAAAATATTTAAATTTGAGTTGAAAGTTTGTTTTTCACCTTATTAACAGTTCTAACATTATTATCCAGTTTGTATGCTTATTTAATTTAACTTAATAAAGAAAATAATAAACAATAAAACAATTTCGAAACTGATTTAAAAGTGATTTTTTCATTCGTCTGCCCCTCGCACATTCCGTTCGTTTTACCTTTTTATACCCACCAACAAAAAAAAAAAAGATCCATGATCAAAAAAAATCATTTAATATCCTACATAGTACATTATAACGGGTAATTGTTGATTTTCTCGAGGCAACCGGAAGACACATTTCTTAAAAAACGATGCTGGCAAAAACGTCACAGTTAATGGCCCTTAATGCAAAGGGTGCTGTGGTTTCAACAACACGAAGCTACATATCAACATTGATTTAATGAAAAAAGGTTCGCTGAACAGATTCAGAATCAGTTTATCTATATTTAGTTTAAACTCTCTCTCTCTCTCTCAATGATATATGGTTACTTTTTCTTGTTCTCAATAAAAATTGTTTTTAATATATACATATGTACAAAGATTTTATTCACATTCTATATGCCAAGAAGGCGTTTCTGTATTGATGTGAAATAAATAAACAAAATTAATTTTCCTCCGAGCCAGTCAAGTTGACTTTATGCCCGAAAGCATTTGTTATTAAAAATGGCAAGGAGTTATATTTTAAATAAAGCTGAATTTATGGCAATTAGCTTCAATTTAAAGTTCATATAATCTAATTGATACAGTGTTTTTAGGATTTGACGCAGCCGTTTACAAATAACATTTTAACTTTCTACGTAGGTTTGTATACTTAGGATGTATGTGAATAATATGCCAAAAATTTGATTAAAGTAACTGTTTTACTACTTTGTTTACTATCTCTAATATATTGCATTGTTTTGAAAAGAAAAAACCAAATTTTATTTTTTACAATTTTTATATTTAAAAAAATATCATTGATATTTAGTTAATTAATTAATTAAAACATAAATACCGTTTTCAACAACAATAACAAATAAAATCTCTTTATTGGTTTTATAAAATGTTCACTAAATTATTTCCTTTTTATTGAACATTTGATTAGGATTTTTATTTATTTATGTATGTATGAATGTATCACTGTATATATGTATGTATGTATTTTTTTTTTTTATTTATATAATAACACATTTTCTAAATACTTTTTTTCCAATTTTTACAAACATAAAATAACTAAAAAAAAAATTAGTAAAAAAGAACAGACCTTCGGCAGTTAAAATTTTTGCCTAAAGAATCATGTTAAGCTGCGGTCACATTCGTCAAATATTGCCAAAAAAAAAAGCGTGACCGCTTAATAGTATATTTTTAATTGCTTTGTCTATTCAAAAATGTATCTTTTGTATTTTCTCATTTGTTTAACCATGTGTGCTACTCAAAAACTCTTTTAAGGGCAAACAGCGTCAAACAATTTTTTTCCAAAATGGTGGTAACGTTTTATTTGGCAAATATTTTATTTTAATAAATTTTGTGTTTTTCGTATTTTTTACTTTTTTATGAAGGCATATTATATGTTTGCAAAACTTAAAGACTGGTGATGACAGAGGAAGTGATTGTGGAAGTAAATTGCGCTTTTTGTAAACATATTGTATCTTAGCACTGACTGAATAAAAACATTTTTTTAAATGTATCTATTTTTGTTTCTTTGAATTATGAGTTTTTTCTGGTATCCCTAATAGACCCCTTTAACCAGCATGATTAATGGGTCGACTTATAGAATTTGGTTGTGTCATGGCTTTAATTTCTAGTCTGTAAATTATTAACACAAAAAAATTAATAATGAAAACTTAACATTTGTTTTGGAATTTAGATACGCACCTTAATTCTCTGGGTAACCAAGTAGTATCAATACGGTTTTCTATAACGGCCAGTATTGCTAAGGTTTTTAAATTTGGCTTAAAATCAAGTATGTTTGTATCGTTATTATCTATTAGAAATGCTTGTTCTTGGGCGGTTTCATGAGGATAAGGACTGGAAAAAGAAATGTTTTTGGAAGATCAATAAATAATGATTATTTGATTTATAATTTAATCTTAAATTATTATTATGAAAGTTTTCAATTAAGCTTTTTTCTATAATTAGAAATACATTATTAAATTTAATTAATAAATTTGTGAATATGATTAAATTTAAAATTTTGGAAATTCTCTATTTTTTGTTTTTATAATGTAAGTGCACGATAAAAGAAGTTTAATTGGTGCTAGTCAAATTCGTAAAAACCAAAAACTCACCTAGTACCACCAAATAAAAATAAACGTGAACCTTTAACAATCCCTACTTGTCGTCGTCTCGGAGTAGGTGGTTTACCATGAGGCTTAAGAAGATTCCAGCAGTTAGCTTTAGGGTCGAACGTATACAGATCATTGAAATGCTGATCTAATAGGCCATTGTAGCCGCCAAATACATAAATTAGTTTATTAAAAATAACTGAAATAAAGAACACTTTTTATTTGCGGATTAAACAGAAAGCTCTTATAATATGACTTACACATAGAGTGGCTTCTTCGACCAACGGGCACTTTTCCAGTTGTCGACGGTCGGTGCCAGACTTTAGTCTTTAGATCTAAATATACAATTTCCGGACAATACATCTCCTCTTGACTGTGATACGGGCTGTGCTTATCACCACGTCCACCAAATATATACATTCTACCGTGTATGTGTTCGGCGGTATGAAAGTCTCTAAAAGACGGTGGCACGCCAAATGTTTGTATGTAGCGCCACTCCATGGTGTCGAAATTTAAAGCATGCACATCGCAAGAGAACTCGTGAATTTCTTCGACAAAACCACCAAATATATACATGCAATTATCGATGACACACGCAGAGTGGCCATCTCTTGATCCCGGTATGGCACCTGTTACTAGCGGTCTTGACCAGCTGAGTGTTTTAGGATCAAAACAGTACAAGACGTTACAAAGGGTTTCATCGTTTCGACCACCCCACATGAAAATTTTGTTATTGAATGTAACAGCTGTGTGGCCATATCTTAAATAAAAAATTTTATTTTTTTTAATTAAAATTACAAATAAACTGTAAAATTACTTTAAAAATATATAATTTTGATTTTTATGCAAAAAAAGTTACGAGTATTACTATTATGAATCAATAAATAAAAACAAGAGCGCTATATTCGGTTGTGCCAAATCTTATATACCCTTCACCACGTCTAGCTATTTAATAAGAAGTGTATGTACATACATATGGGCAATTCCCCAGAAATGTCAACCACGACTGAAAAAAAAACCATCGCAGCTTTTTTTTTTAATATGCCAAAGAGGAAAAAACCATTCAAATTTGAGTATGTAGAGGTATTTATAGCTTATTAAAATTTTTAAATAGCAAAAATAACAGTTTAAACTGATCATCTCTCTTTGATTAATTTCAGGAAATTGCAATTAACTATTTTTTTAACTAGCGACTAAATTCAGGTATTTGTAATTTTGCAATTATACTTTAAAATTAATGTTGTAACAGCAATAGACAAGATTCATAAGAAAAAAGATAATATAGAGTTCGATTAGCGGTATTTTTTATGGTTTGCTTTGGATGCTGATGTCACGTATGATATGTCAAAACCTTATTTTTCTGTCATTTGAATTTGACCGGACGCAAGTATTTCAAAATAAAAGTTCAAAGCAAGATATTTGTCGCAAACAAATATTGATCGGATTCTTTTTTAAATTGATGAAATAAAAATTTTATAATCCTTTAACCCTGTCACGTACGATATTGTAAGTACTGCAATTGCAATTAAATGCATCAGAGTTTACTTGATAATTATAATTATATTATAAAGATGGGTAAAAAAGTATTACACATTATCCGATGGGAGAAGCGCCCAATTCAAAAACAAAAATTTATTTTTAAACGAACATAGATAGGGAAGTCAATTTAGCCATGTCCGTCTGTTGAAGTCAAGTTTTCTCAGCCCCTGCCGATGATGTACGGAGGCGTTATTGGTATCATACATTTGGAAATTTTTCCGAGATTCTTAAAAATCAGCAAAATCCGATAATTAACGAGATATAAGCAAAAAAAAAAAAAAATTTCACAAAAATTATTATATTTGTTTTTAAGACATGCTTTTGGGAAATTTAAAAAAAAATTCAAATTGGCTCAGAATCAGCTAATATATGGGCGAAAAACCTATATGAACCAAAGTTAATATCATAAAAAAATCAACTTTTCTAAGACTTTAAATACCTTTTGGACATGTAAATACATACGTCTGTACAATACACGTAGTGTAGGGTATAAAAGATTTGGCACAGCCGAATATAGGGCTCTTACTTGTTTTTAACCTTTTTTATGCATATATTAACAAAACATATATTAAATTACTTAAGAATACTATAAGAGAAAAACTATAAAAAAAACCCCCCTCCATAATTCGCAGATTTTCGCATATTTGTACATGAACCTAAACATGACGTCCGTTTTATGTCACGTGCGATATGCCCTTATTTTGCTGATATTTCAGACGACAAGGTTCCAAATGTGATGAATTTTTTTTTTCAATTATAGTACTCTCTGAATGTAACATATTGATGAAATTATTTTTCTAGGTGACCTATGGGAGTTGATAGCAACCAACACACGGACAGACGGACATAGCTTAATTGACTTCATCTGTGGTGTGGGCAATAATAAATATGTACAATATTGTATTAAATCTCCCATGACAAAAGCTATTCTGTTTAGAACCAGTTTTGTTTTTT
>NDXZ01003120.1:0-25528 GCA_003055125.1 Paykullia maculata | reverse complement strand
TTTTGTATTTCAAACTTTAAATTTGCCGTATGAATGGTTTTATGCAATAAAATGTTTAGATTCATTATGTACCTACTTAATTATTGTTTAAATTTCGGTAAACAAATTGACATTGTCTTTTAAGGTCACTTTCGGCTAAAGAAACCCAAATACATACATACATACACACACAACTATATATTTATGTGGTAGTAGGTTAACAAGCAATGTATAGCGTTGGTCTCATGTGAAATCACTAAAACAAATTGAAATCACTAAAAAGTTAGGGCCTTTCTACATGAAACCAACAATATGTAAATGTTAATTATAGTAACGTTCATGCATTACTAATATCCAAAATAAATTATTGTAATGAAGTTTAGTATTGATGATTTGTAATCTAAAAATTTCTTAGCGACAACACTGAAACCAACTAACCTTTGGAATGGTACTTCAGGATACTTTAAAATGGTTCCATTTTCGCACCGTCTTTGCGGCAACAAGGTCCATCGCAGTGTTTGCGTATTAAGTACATGTACATCTATTGACTCATTAAAGCGATAATCGTCACCTGTGCAATATCCACCAAATGAGTATATGAAATCACCGACACACACTGCCGCATGATTCACTCTACGTGGTCCGCCATCTAAGTGCACTGTCCAGCGCATTCTTTGAAACTTAAGCCTATAAACGCTATACCAGCTTATAATGAAAAAAAAAATTATAAAAGCTAGTGTTTCTAAAAATCACGGCAAAATAAAATTTTGAACGAAATCAAAGTAAAGGTCAAAAAGCCAATCCAAACAAATTTTTTGTTTTGCATATAGGTAGTACAATTTTTATATTATTTTTAGTACCTGTCTACAGCTGTTGTTGCACTAAAAATTTAGGATTTTTCCAAAAATCTTGTTATGGTTTAATTTTATTAGGTTTATGAATTGTATCTTTGATATTAATAGCAAGTGAATTAATTTTAAAATATAATAATTATTTTAATTTATTTTTATTAAATATTATTTTATTACTAATCTTATATTTATTAGCAAATTGGCCTTTCTCTTTAACAAAATAAAAATGGACTACATATGCATATTTAAGCAAACGAATGAAGGCACATCTGTGAAAATATAATAATACATATGTATAATGATTTTTTTTTTATTTCTTTAATAGCATTATTTAAGTGCGTGTTTGTGCATGCCTTTATTGTTCAAACATTATTTTATTTATTAATTTGTTTAAAAAGTTTTCACTTAAAAAAATCCATTATACATTAATTATGAAAATGAAAATGTTATTTCTTTTATTCGTTTCTTATTTCAATTTTTTCTGTTCTTTTTAAATGAAATTCGCACACAGTTGCTTTTAAACGATATATTCATCAACGGTTTTGTCTTATACAAACTCTACAAATAAGATTAACATCGACATATAAGTCCCAACCTACACGCGGACATTTTTAAGTCTGCAATTAACAAAATCTATTCCGAACTCAAAACATCATTTTATTGCATATGTTGGTTGGTTAATGTCGTTAATTAAAGATGCTTCGAACTGCTAGATAGTTATCTAAATTTGTTTCTTGTAAACTTACTTCAGGTTTATTAAAATTTTTAAAAATGAATGAAAATATGAGATTTAATATTAAAAAATATTTCTATAACAAAAATATAAACACTGGGTGCCTTTTTTTATAAAATTGGCTTAAAAACCGAAATTTCCAATACGCCTCGCTTCTAATACCGGAATTCTTTGTAAATAACTTTTAAAACAATGAATAAATTTTACTTACATTTTTTATAAAAATAAATTTATAATTTGTATGTAAATTTAATTAAGAAAAGTTTTTTTTAGTATTTTCTTTAACTCATACAAACCACACTATTTGTTAACCTTTTGCTTTTGTTTTTTTTTTTGAGAGCGCGCCTTTTGTGACGTGTGCGCGGATAGAACAACTTTTTTACACCCGGAATGCGTAATCTTGTTTTTATTATTCTTGGTATGTATACATATTCATATGCCATATACATATATGTATGTATACATACATATATGTATATGGCATTCACCTTACATTAATAGAATAATACAAAAACAATAATATAAATTGAAAGGTTGCCAGCTTAAAATACTAACAAGTAAGGCTATACATACATGTGTGCCAAACTTAATACATCACATTTTTTGATATTAACATTTGTCAAGAAAAATTCATGTCGAAATCAAAAGCATTAAACGGTATGTAAAAATAGCCAACTATTTTATAAATCGCCATGTCGCCAAATTGAAAATTAGGACGCCAAAAAGGTTTAAAAATCGCCACGTTTTGCGAGAAATCGCCACATCTGACAAGCCTGCTTACGGGAATAAGATGGTTAAAAAAAGTGTTTGTGTTAAGATATTGGCAACACTAATTTAAAGATAATTGTTATCATTGTATAATGATTCATTTGTATCCTAGTTTGTGATTTGTATCATGTTTTTTATTGAATAATTTTAATGTTTTGTTTGTGACTTTAATTAACATGATTTTTTGTTCTAAAAATGCAAAATTTTGAAAAAACTAATAACGAATCAATATAAAAACATGTCTTCTTTGCACTTCCAATATCAAAATACCCAACATTCGCGTGTAATGAATTTAAAATACAAATCAAAATATAAAAAATTAAAAAGAAAGATAAAACGATTGGTCTTTGTAAGTAAAACTGATCACTAAACTCGTATGTATAACTAACTAATAGAAGAAATTTTAATTTATTTGCATTTGTTTTGTATAAAAAGGAAAATGCAGCTTTGTGCGATGAAGTGGCCCAGATACAATTAGACTTAACTTCTGCCCGCGATGAAAGACGATATTTGATTAAAAGACTAATGCGACACGAGGGCTATGAAAGTACTGAAAAAACTAACCCTGAAACTGCATCTCAGCTGGTAGGCAATATTCAAAAGGCTACAAATAGTGTACCCAAAAAGCGTGGACCTAAGAAAAGAGTAACACAGGTCAATCCTAATGTGGAGGTGGAAAAAAGAAGATACATTTTTGAAGATAGATTTGAAGTGGACGTACAAGGAAAACCGAAACTTCCTATTAACCTTTATAATATTTTGTTACATTCTCTGGGTGAAATATTGCCAGCGAATCCAAACTTTCATAATAATCACTGGATATATCCTGTGGGATATGTAGCCACACGTATTTACGCTCATCCCAAGGATCCACAGCGGAAATGTGTTTACACGTGTAAAATTTTAAATAATGCTGGCATGCCACAATTCCAAATTATACCCGATAACGATTTAGACAGTGTCTTCTTTGGTGAAACGGCTAATGTGTGCCACCAAACTTTATTGGAGACTCTAAAACGGTTTTTGTCCGATTGTACCAAGTTGCCGATTCACGTTCAGGGTGAACGATTTTTTGGCTTAGCTAATGGCACTGTGCAATCCCTTCTAAAATTGGATAGCAGCTTTAAACTGTGTTCAAATTTTATAGGATTCCCTAAAAAAGACGATGCCAACAATTACAATATCCCCGAAGACAAAGATCCCACCTTGTCCTATGAATCTTTACAGTCCCTAATAACAATGACGGCGTATCACACCATGCCTGAAATCAAAGATGAACCACCAGATGAACTATTTGAATTGAACTAATATTACTTTTAATAACTAAAGCATACAAGAAACGTTTACCGCCGTAAAATAGAAAATTAAAGAATAAAAATTTAACATACATAACCTACGAAAAGGATTTGGAGAGAAAATTAATACTTTTAAGTTAAGCCAGTATGAAGTATGAAACTTTAAACTTTCACTTTTTTTGTTAATAATAACCTAGAAGCAAATATTTTTAACAATGATTACTCTTTAGGCTATTATACTTATATGTGTGGCAAACTTTCTGCGTAAAGATTTAAATATACCCTTAACGAGTAGAAACATTTTTTTATATCAATAAAAACACAGTAGGTTTATGCAAATAAAAAAATATATAATAAAGCTAAAAAACATAAAAAATTTATATACTTAAATATTACACAGAGAAAAAATATTTTAAAACAACTATAACACAGCATTCTCCTTTATCTGTAAATCTGTTTTTATCAGCATCATGGATATTTTCTCTTTCCCTAGATTTTATTCATTTATTGCCAAAGCTTTTTCTACGAACGCATCTATCATTAAACTACCTTCGTTGATTTGTAGACTTGGCTTGAGCGACTGCTGATGTTGTGGGTGCTATTGGTGCTCCCGGAACTGGTGTGGGTATCAGAGTTCGAGTACCTTCATTATAACGTGTTTGTGTACGACTAAAATCGGAACGAAATTGGCGATCAGGTGTTAGTCGGACAGGACTTATGTGCGGCGGTTGGGGATAACGAAATTGTGTTTGCAAGGCTGTAAGAGAATTTTCCAGTGCTGAACTACGACGACGTTGCTGGTTTTCATGTTTTAGTAGTAATTGCTGTTGCTGATATTGCTGCTGATAATGATTGTGGTTTTGTTGTGCAATTTTATTGGCAGTTATTTTAGCTTTGTTACTAGTTTGTGCACCAAAAATAAGATTTGATACAAATATAGTAGGTGAAAACAGACGCAAGGGAGTATCACTAAAAAGTGGAATTTATATAGAAAAATATGTAATGTATTACAAATAAAATGCAGTATGTTAATAAACTTACGTCGTTCCAATAATGGGTTTCGCCTCGTTGCCACTCAATATAAAGAGTGGAAAAAATATCGAGAATATGCAACTGCTCACAATTACTGAACTGGACATGTTTGTCAGCACTGTTAACGGTACCCCAAAACCCATAAAGTATGGCCAATTAATCTCTATATAGTTGAGGCGTCTGTGAAGCTCCCAGCCCATATTAAACCATTTATACTCAAAAGAATACAGGGAATATAGCAAGCAGAGATGTATAAAACACAAAACTTTACCAACATACGGAAATGGAAGAAGATTTACCAGCATACTCTGCACCAAAAAGAGAGCTTGCACCACCAAACTGAATAGAAAATCGGCAACTAATTTACTGATACTTGGTATTAAACTTGGTTGACCTTTGCGTACTTTATACGCTTCATTGGCGATGTCAGCAAACCATAAAGAACTGACGATCTTACTTAATAGAAATATGGGCAAAACCCACATCATACCAAAAATAATAGAGAGTACAGATTGTAACCAACCCCATATTATATGTAAGTCTTGAGATTTATCACCGTAGCATAAAGTTAAGATAAATTTTAGTGCTGGCAAAATAATCTGTTCGAAAAGGATTATGCTCATCCAAGTAAAGCCTCCATTGAGAGCGCAGCATTTGAGAACCTGTTTAGCAATTTTCTTTTCTCTGAAAAGGGAAATCCGTTTAAAAACATCGCTTGAAACTGTATAAAATTAGTGTTATGTTATTATTTATTTATGTGTTTAATTAATCTTATAAACAATTCTAAGGTTAAATTTTTGGACTGTTTTGAAAAAAAATCGTCACAAATTTAATAAACTTACTTGAAAGGTATTACCGGTTTTGAGGGCTTTTGTTTTTTTCTTATACTATCTAAACTACGCTCATCCGGATTTTCCTTGTGAACAACAGACCTATCACGTTTCAACTCTTCTTCAAACATGGCAGAAGCAGAAGATGGGACTGGGGACGGAGTACGCCGCATCATTCGTTGACCTTCCAGTATGGCTTGCTTGCGTTCAAACTCTTTTCTAGTATTTTGTCCATAAATTTCGGCATCAATGTAAAACACCAATGTCATACCCTTGATACTATCCCATAAGCCATAGAAGAAAGCCAGCGAGACTGTCTACAAAATACCAAAAGTATACAAATTTAAAGATCCTAATTTCACTACACAAAAATTATTGTAGAACAGTTATATATATATAGTTAACCGCCCCACTTGTAAACGCATGTCGGCACAAAGACTTTCAATAGACAACCACAAACCTTAAATGAGTCCATTATTAAGATGTGTAAAATGTATATATAATTACATAGACGTTTTTTAATTGGATACTAAATTTAAAAAGTATATTAAAATATGCGTTTTAATTAATTTATAATACCAAAAAATGCATGTTATGAAAAGAGTGACGGTTTATGTCACCCACGGACTATTATTCTCTGATGTCACCGATTCTTTTTTATATGATAACAAAGTGCAGAGCTGCATATTAATAGTATTAAAAGTAACAACCATATATTTGTATTATGGTCTTTAACCTTTTTACAACTTCGGCTTAAATGAAATAATCAAAATTTGAAAGCTTACAATAGCAGCTGATTGTTGCCTTGTTGGTGATGGTTGTGGTATTTTTCCGAGAAAATATTTAATATAGAAAAATATTTGTAATATAAAAAAATATAGGTTACTTTTTGAAAACATCGCACACCCAGTTCAAAAGTGACAACTCAAAATATTAATTTTTCGAGTTTATATGCTTAAACTATGCACAATACACTTGTTTATCTATATGAAAAATATTAGTGTATTTTTTTGTTGTTAACTGTTGTTAAAAAACAGTTATGTCTTTCTTTATGTTTCAATTGGTATAAAGTTGCAATTCATAAAAGTGACTTATTTTTAGTTGTCAGAAAATATAATGCTAATAGATCCATACGCTAAGTTCTAAATAGTTTTAATTCGAATTCAATGGTCCAATGTTTTTGTTTTTAACTATTTTTATTTAGGTCAAAAACAGTTATTTCGATTTCTGAAAAATTAAAAATTTTGAGTTGTGTCAATATTGAACTGGGTGTGCGATATATGTAAAGGTAAATATATATTAGTAATAAAGAAGTTAATGGCTGCTATTAAGTATTTATTAGTATTTGTATGCAACTTACATAGCTTGAGTAGATTTAGGAATTATTTATTCTCATCATAATATTGAAAATTTATTCAACTAAAATAAGTTAACAACCAAAAAAAAAAATGTTAACTTACAGAAAGAAGTAGGGCCATAAAATTATTGGCTGAGATATAAGCAAAAGAAGACGCCTCTGCTTTTTTACACAAAAAAATTATTGTTTTGCATCTTTGAGGTAAAACATATTTGCATATCTGTTACACCAACTCAACCGTAAACCACCTGCTCAATGAATGCCCATCACTACAGAAAATAAGACTCAAACATTTTAACAACATACCACCATTCAACATCCTACAAAACCCGTCAACAACAAACATCTACCGGATCACAATTTTATTAAGGAAACGAAAGTGCCAATATAAATTCATCATACTATTATATTATTTACATTTGAGCTGATAGCCCCAGCAGCTAATGCTCAAGGATAAATTTAGTCTTAGAAATTGTTCATAAGATTAAACAAACAAATAAATAAATTAATAATATTTGAATAAAATTGGCCCATTTGCCCATATGATCCACACATTGTGAAGGTTATATACAATTTGACCCAACCAAATATAGCGCTCTTATTTGTAAATTGTTGTATTTGTTGTAAAATTGCGATTACCTGATAATAAATATATCTTGATACCTATTCGCAATTTGAAAATAGAATTTCAAATACGTCTCTTGTACCATTACCATATTTTTAAGTTTTAATACCTTTTAAGATAACGCTGTGTTTTTATATTGAGGTAAAATAAATAAAGACAACATCACGTTAGGCAAAGTAGTTAGCGGATGATTAACTAAATTTTTTTTTTTTTTGTAAGTACAAACATTTCCCTTTAAAAAAACTGTAAAAAAGGATGTACCTATATTGTATAGTTTAATTTAAAGAAATATTAAGGTGAGGAAGGATACAATTAATATTGGTAAACAAAAATTAATTTATAATAAAAACATCTTTGTTTAAACTTTAAATAATGAATATAAAACAAAGGGGAGAAAAGTTTATTGCGATAATAAATATGTTAGTACATATATTAGAAACGCATTAATTATTTCATATTTATACAAATATTTTTGGAATATTTATTCATTTAGTATCAATACAAAATCAATTGCAGTTTTTTTATACATATGTAAGTATTTATTAACATATTTATTTCTATAAGATGCTTGCATACATATTTCATTACATACATACATACATATGTATGTATATGTACATATATATGTAAATATATGTATGGATGTGTTATAAAAAAAGGTACCTACTTACGAATATTAACTATACATTAACTTTGTATGAACAGTGGAGAGCAAAATAGCGTACAAATATGTTGTATTGAGTAAACATATTACACATAGTATGTACATACAGTGCCCCCTCGCTTAACGCAACCTCGATAGGCGCAACTCGAAATTGTTTGCATTGTTCAATTAAGCTGAATTCACCCATTGCGTCTGAACAAAAATTTTGTACGAAGGATTTTTTTTTATACTCAGTTTGACGTCTCGCTTTTTGAAACTCAATATAAAAAAAAATTTGTCTGTACCAAATTTTTGTTCAGACACAATGTGTGAATTCAGCTTTAGTTAATGCAACTTTTCAAAAAAAAAACCTCAGTTATAGCAACTTTTCTCCCAAAATGATCAGTTTGTCATTTTTATTTACATATTTTTTTATACATACATTACATACATAATATGGGCGTCAAAAAAAATTGTGCACCTTAGATTCTTAAGTTAACTGGCTAATTTTAAAAATGTATTTTATAATTTAGTTTTACCTTCAGATAAAACAAGTTTTAATCGTGCGGCTAATGTTTTGAAAAAAATATTAAAAGATTTGAAAAACGAGTCTCTTGGTAATTATTTACATAAATTAAGTCCGAATCATACAAATGAGTATAATATTTGGAAAGCCACAAAATATCTGAAACGTGCTAAAAAACGAAATGCTCCAATAAAGAACTCAAACGGTATTTGGTGTAGATCCGACGCTAATAAAGCGACTGCTTTTAAGTCTCAACTTGAAAATACATTTACCCCATTTCCTTCTGTACAGCAGAGGAAGATGCGGAAGTCAATAATTTCTTAGACGTTGCATGTCAAATGAATCAAGCCTTTCAGATATCGGGAAATCGAAGACGAAATTAGCAAACTTAATTCAAAAAAATTTCCAGGTTATGAAAATATAGACGCCAAAACTCTTAGAAATTTACCTAAAAAGGCTACAATTTTTCTCACGGTTGTGTTTAATGCTGTTTTGCGACTCATATTTTCCTACGCAATGGAAACACGCTAAAATTATAATGATACCAAAGGCTTACAAATGGTATTTTTTCATATGCCTTACTTCTAACACCGGAATTCTTTGTAAATAACTTTTAAAACAATGAATAAATTTTACTTACATTTTCTATAAATGAATAATTTAGAAATGTTCATGTAAATTTTATTAAAAAAGGTTTTTTTCAAGTAATTTCCACTTTTATTTTCTTTAACTCATACAAACTACACTATTTGTTAACATTTTGCTTTTGTTTTTATTGAGAGAGCGACGTGTATGACGTGATGCGCAGAGACAGTAACTTTTTTACAACTGGAAGGCGCAATCTTATGTTTCTATCATTCTTGGGTTTTGACAAATAATTCAAAATTAACGTTTTAAAAAAACCTAAAAACAATTGCAAAACTATAGCAAGCATAAGTCGTTTGTAATCATATTTGCCAAACTGTAACTCAAACGATGTGTATAGCAAGTGTTATTGCAAATACGGTTTCTATTTGAAGCCTTTTTTTAAACACTATTAAAAAGAGTTCATATATTGTACTTTAATAAACTTATCATAAGTATGCTTATAAAAAGCTATAGAAAATTGTTTATGGTAAGCTTATTCTCTAGTTCAGTTACATTTCGCTTATGGAATAGTTTGTTGGGTCTGGTCTAAACAAACATACTTACATTTATTTATGCTTTACACGACATAAATATGTTATTTCTGTGAGTTAAAGCAAAAAAAAAAAAAAAATTGGCTAAATTTTAAACTTTAGTTGATTCATTTGAACTGCGATTGTTGAAAACTTAATTAATTAATTGCTTGACAAAACATAATTTATCATTTGTATATTTCACATATCACATGTACAATTTTTAACGAAAATTGAAACCCATTTAAATAACAGAAAAAAATGAAGTCAACGACTTTGTATAAATTAACTTTGTATGTAAGAATGTACGTACATATTTATTTATTTATTTAAAAAACTAAACTTTCCATTGTTTTCTTAATATTGTTTTTTCTTTTTTTCAGCTTTAATCAAGGCCTATTGTGTATTAGTGTAAAAATAATTAATTAATTTTGCGACTATTACTTACATCTGTATATTAATTACAAAATGTAAATATGTTCTATAAAAAATGCAATCATTTTCACTGTTAATAAATATATTAATAATATAATGCTGCGGGTCATCTAATATTTGAAACATCGATAAGAAACTGTAACGAAAGAAGTAAAACAAAAAAACGAATAAATGACACAAAAACGATGAGTTTCATCTTAGTAATCCAGTCAGTTAGTAAAAAAAGTGGTGTGTTCTGATTGTAATATTAAAGTAAGAGAAGTAAGGCAAAGTCAACATTTTTCCTGTTTTTTCCATTTTTCAACCGGCTGCTTCTTATATTTGAAATAAGGCTGACATTTTTTTATTTATACACGCATTGATATAAATTTTTTGTTTGTTTTCTTACTCAGAATTTAACATAGTTCAGCTTAAAACGCCCTCAAAACACTGTTGCTAAAGTTTCAGTTACAATATACCCGCTTATTTTATTTAGTCAGTTATAAAATACACAAAGAAACAGAAAATACTAAAAACTCTACTGATAACACATGAAAAAAATCAACGCATTTCTAAAACAGTTACAATTGAAATATCAACGAAGGAAGACTCTCATCTAAGTTAATTAAAAAAAAATTAAAAAAAATAAATCTTATTAAAAATTAAAAAAAATAACAATTTAAAAACTCTTCAAGGCCTATCGTATCATTTAAAGCTCGCTCAGGACAACATGAACGACGATAATTTACCCACAGTCGAAAATGAACAATACCCAGCAACTACCCGCCGTGGACCACCCGATAATGAATTGGATCCCCAGCCAACGGGATGTGGAGCCTCTCCTTGCTGTAATCCCTCTAGTGGATTTCATCGTTTTCTTGCTCTGATTTTCATGTGCCTTCTGGGGTTTGGTAAGTGTTTTAAAATTTTTTTCTTATTAAACAATTTAAGTTACGTTTTTGTTTTGATTTTTTTTTTTTTTTTTTTTTTTGGTAATAATCAAGCTTTTTGTTTTTGCTTACAAATGATAAGAATTGTGTTTTTTCCAATTTGTTTATTATATATATATTAATAAGGCATTTAATTACATTTTTTGGATCATAAACAATATTAATTATCTCAGCTCTGTACATGTAAAAGTTTGCGAATTAAATAAATGTCTTTTTATACGTCTTATCATATGTCTGTTAATCGTGTCATTTGAACAAAATCTAGAATATAAAAAATATTGTTTAATACCTACTTATGTATATCTATAAGATGTAAAGGCATAATTTTTTACACGTGCAGAAAAGGGTACTGCAATAAATTTTTAATGAAATCGAAATAAAATTGCAGAAATTATAATTTTTACTATTTCTCACCAGCCTAGTGAAAATTTCTAATCGTAGTGTTGTTTTCTTCACTACCAATAAATTTTGATTCAGTGGGAAAATCTACTACATTGCAATCAAATACTGAGAAATTTTCTATTTCAAATTTCTATTTCACCACCATCCATGGTTTTTTTTAAAAGTAATTCTTAAGGTTTTACCTGTAACGGTAAGTGTGAGTTACGACGATTGAGATACTCTTCGAGTGTCAATTGTTTTTGTAAACAAATTTTTGGCGCGCCTATTTTGTACATTTTATTTTTAATAATCATTTTTAAGTTGAATACATTGATAGAACAATTTAATTTGAATCTACGTTTAGGTTCCTATTTTTGTTATGACAATCCCGGTGCTTTACAAGAAGTTTTCAAACATGATTTAAACATTACCACCACTGAATTTACTCTTATATATTCGATATATTCGTGGCCTAACGTTTTACTATGTTTTGTGGGAGGCTTTCTGATCGACCGTGTTTTCGGCATACGTCTGGGTACCATTATTTATTTGTTTATATTGTTGATTGGTCAGTTACTTTTTGCATCTGGTGGTTTATTGGGAACCTTTTGGATAATGATAGTAGGGCGTTTTATATTCGGTATTGGTGCTGAATCGTTGGCAGTAGCTCAAAACAACTACGCCGTCTTGTGGTTCAAGGGTAAAGAGTTAAATATGGTGTTTGGTTTGCAACTGTCAGTAGCCCGTTTTGGCAGTACGGTTAATTTTTGGGTAATGCAGCCTATTTACGATTATGTCCAAAAAAATTATCCTGATCAGCGGGCTATTGGTGTGGTATTGCTTCTCGCAGCTGGAACATGTGTCATGTCATTATTTTGTGCTCTTATATTAGGTGAGTAGAAAAAAATGAGTCGCTAATTGTTTGACAAATTATAAAATAAAATTTAAAAATTTTTGCATTAAGCCTGGATGGATAAAAGAGCTGAACGCATTTTACAGCGTAATAACAACCCATCAGGTGAAATTGCCAAACTAAGTGATATAACTACATTTAAGGTGACATTCTGGATGGTATCCGTCATCTGTGTAGCTTATTATGTAGCTATATTCCCATTTATTGCTTTGGGCAAGTAAGTTTCTTCAAGACCATTTTATTTTGTTATAAGGCATTAAATATAGCATGTACCTACATACATGCTTTTGCAGGTCTTTCTTCATGCATAAATTCCATTTAAAGCCAGATCAAGCCAACAGTGTCAACTCTATTGTTTATTTAATTTCTGCTGTTGCTTCGCCCCTCTTCGGGTTTGTTATTGATAAGACCGGTCGTAATGTTTTATGGATTTGTGCTGCTACCCTGTCGACCATAGGAGCTCATACTATGTTGGCCTTTACAATGGTGAATCCATATGTCGGTATGGTATTAATGGGTCTGTCCTATTCGATGTTAGCGGCCAGTCTCTGGCCTTTAGTAGCGTTAATTATACCTGAATATCAATTGGGTACAGCTTATGGATTGTAAGTGTATAATATATGTATTGTTAGACAAAATAAACAACAACTTATGTTAAATTTTTAACATCTAGCTGCCAATCTGTTCAAAACCTTGGATTAGCTGTCATAACAATTTTGGCTGGTATGATTGTTGATCATAGTGATGGTGATTACACCTGGCTCGAATTATTCTTTTTAGGCTGGTTAACAAGTATGAAAAATATATTTTTTTCCGGATAGAATAGTTTCAATTAACTCTATATCTTTTTTTCTTTCTTTTTTTAGTTGCTTTGATCGCCACTTGTGTGATATTCGTGTATGATCGCAAAACTCGAGGAAACTTAAATATGTCGCCAGCTCAACGTGCCGAATACAATAGTGCAATGTATGTAGGATTTTAATGTTACTCAAAAACCTATAAATTTAAATATACCAAAAAAAAGTTACATGCTGAAATATTAGTCCAAGACCCCATAAAGTTTTACATATTTTTTTTAATACTCATGCAACTAAGTTTGTCCATTTGCCTTTCAGTCTAACCGTATTTTAGCTTAAATTTTTATTACACCTTAGAAATATTTGGTGTTAAAGGGGCGCGAAAGTGTTTTGCATCATAATGCAAAAAAGGTCATGTGTTATGTTTGCTTGGTATATACGTTAGATAATGAAACTACATGTATACATATGTATGTGAATGCAGGTATAATTTTTTCGGCATAAAAAAAAATTTAGATAATCTGTGGAAATTTGACCTGCACTGTATTTCCGATCCTTACATTTTGTACATATGTATGTATGGATTTATGACCAATATTAACTTACTAATATAAAATAATGTGACTAACACCCGCGACCTTTACGTCCACTTTCCACATAATGGCGTATTTCATGATACACTATATATGTCAATATGGAAGAAAAACAACTGGTTTTTAGAATATAAAAGTCGCTTAAGTCGTACAGTTCTTTTAAAGATATAATCATACGAAAGTCCTTTTTTAAGCAAATAATAAATTAACATAAAAAGTATCGGTTTTTGTTGTTAAACGATATTTAAAAAATATACATACAATATACATATACAAACATATGTACATATGTATGTAATGAAACTACAAAATGACCTTTCATAAATCTATGAATTTATGTGTACATACATACATATGCACATCTATACATACTTAAAATAATAATTTTATACTAAAAAAAAAACATTTATTAAAATTCTAATTAGAAAAAAAAATATTAGAAATATTAAATATCTTCTTTATTTTCTTTTTCTTAAATTTGTTCGTGTATTATCTCTAGTGCTGCGGCTAGATTGATGAATGCAGGTGATGGTGTTAATAACGGTGAATATGCCAGCGATCAGGAACCATTGCTTAGTAATTAAATAAAAGATAGATAACGCTAACACGGGCCTAAGATTGATTAAAGGTTAAAAATATAGTTAGTGTACAAAAACGAGAAAAAAACTTAAAAAAAGGCAACACCAACATATCAGTTTATAGCTGTATCTCTTTATCTGTAGTATATGTATAGAAATTTAAAATGTATTGCTTTGTTTTTTCCATCCTTTTGCTTTTTGTTTTTGCATTTTTCGTTTATTGGTGCAGTCTTTAATCTTTTTTTTTTATTAATAAACACTACATTTTCATGGTTTGTTTTACAATAAGGATTAGGTTGTTAAGCCATTTTTTAAAATTTTATTATTAATTATGTATACATATATTTTTTGTTAAAAAAAAATTACGTTAAGCATAAAACTAAATAATAAGCTGGTAGTTATTATATTATAAAATTATTATATTAAATTGTAACATAAAAAATTATACGAGTATTTCTACATTTACATTTACAAAAAACATATTTAATAATTAAATCAAAAAAAGGTTAAATTTATTAGGAAAAATATACACTTACATAACATATATATTATTGATTATTATAATTATATTGTTGTGGCTTTAAATGTTTTATAAATATAAATATTAAATTAAAAAAAATATAAATACATACATATATAATATAATGTTTAGTAAATCTCTAAAATCTCAACATAAAGTTTAGATACATAAGTATGTATACATTATTATAGTTTATTAAAATTTAAAAATAGTATTTTAGTTTATTAAAATTAAAAAAAAAATAAACAAATCTTTGTATACACATGTGTTCATATACAGATATCCAGATTTAGCTATGTAGGTAATATATCAGTTTCATTTTATAATATAACAGCTTGCTTAAAATTTGCAGCATTTCAAACTATTCGTTGCTGCGTCTAAAAAAAGTGCTATATGTTTTTCGTAACTAGA
This sequence comes from Paykullia maculata, assembly GCA_003055125.1. Taxonomy (NCBI): domain Eukaryota; kingdom Metazoa; phylum Arthropoda; class Insecta; order Diptera; family Rhinophoridae; genus Paykullia; species Paykullia maculata. The sequence continues at coordinate 10,175 of NDXZ01003120.1, read as the reverse complement.
TAGACATTCGTTTAAAACTTAACGAAACGTTGTTGGTTATTTTCATAAACGTAGTTTGCAATGCAACACCGCAATAAATGCGCTTACAAGGCAAAGGAATACTTTTTAGCAAAATTGCTTTGTCGAAAAATGCCGTGACATTTTCATACATTTATGAATGCAGAAATGTTTTGTTGTGTGTTTTGTTTGTTGCACAAACTGGGTACGATTTCTTGAATTGCTAAATGCCATATTTTCTTCTATGAGTAGCTTCTGGTTCCATTTTTTCTCACTATATACGTGTATGTATAAAAAATATAATTGTAAAATTTATAACCATAAATGTATGAAGAGTCACAAATAAAAAACTACTTGAGTCGCATACATTTTCATTTTCAGTGTATTGGCCTTCGCTATCTGATGTAGAATAATAAGATCTCTCAAGTCTGTATCATTTTGTATTACAGCTATTAACATCTAAAAAAAAAAAAATATAGAAACTACTAATATCACATTATTAGGGAAAAGTTTTCTTAAAAAAACTTGAACAAACTTTGAACGTTATAAGCAATTTTACAAACAACAACTTATCACTCACTCTTTAAGTATAAAAGAGTCTTAGTCATTATTTAGCAAACCTCTTATTATTTCATGTGTAGACATTCTGCAATTTTCATTAAATGACATAGTTAGTTTCATTACAAATGAAATAAACATTATGTGGTTAAAGATACTGTGTAGTAAATCAGTAGAATATCTGAATCATTTGCAATTTTCTTTTATAAGTTTAAGCAGCTTCATAAAATCAGACTTAGCAACCGTAGGTCATAATTGGGCGAATTAAGTTTACATCTTCTGTTAAGAAGGGGGTACGTCCGCATTTCATTGCTTTATCACAAATGTATCTGTGGGTAAATTTTAAAGCTTCTTTCACTGCAGCAAATAAAAGCTACTTCATGAATTCTGCGAATAGTAATATCAGAAATAAATATTGAGTAAAGTTGTGGTAATAATACCGATCCTTGCGGCAGACCTGCCGGTATTTGTCTACCAATAGATAACATGTTATCAATAGATACAACAAATGAGCGTTAATCAAATAATCTTTATAATTTTTTGCAGGTACGTTGGATAATTGAAAGTGTTAAATTTAAAAACGCTTTTAAGCTGAATTAAAAATATTATTTTACTAGTATCTGCCCGCTATTACGTCTGTGTCATTATCAAGAATAACTTTTCTTGTATCAAATTATTCCTGCATTTCAACGTTTTACACTATGGGCACACTTTTACATTTATTTTATTAGTAAGATTAGTTTGAAAGTAGTACTATTAAAAGTGAAGGACTAAAGTCTATATGCATGTTAAATAGAAAAAATGCAATTTTATTCTAAATTTAATTTTATTCGCAAAAATATAAAAAAGCAGATTATTTTTTGCCTCTTAAGAAAAAGTTTGCAAAAAGGTGAAAAAATTATGTAATTAAAGCGCAGTGTTCCAAATGCAGAATAGGGGGAATTGGTTCTTGTATGTAACCGCATCACTTAAGAACGACTGTATCTATTTGCCAAATTTTTATTTTATTTCAGAAGACTGTTTGTATGAAAAAAAAATTTTTTTTAAATTCCCAAAAAAAAGCCTGAAATTAAATAAGTAAGAGCGCTTGATTTGGCTGTGCCAAATCTTATATACCACCCTTCACTGCGTGTATTTACTGAAAAAAATTTTTTTTGCCTATACAGTAGACGCTCGGAAATTAGAACTCGCGGATATTCGAATACTTCGGAAATTAGAGTCAACGTTTTTAATACATTGCATGCATTTCAAGGAATATATTTACACACTTGTGAATATCCAAAAATGGATAGTCGGATCTACAATGACTGGAGCAATATGAAAGAAAATCAAATGTTTATCAACAAGAATATCCCAACAATGGTAACGATACATTTCGAGCAAGTGATGGATGGTTTTCCAACTTTAAAAAGCGACATGGAATTCGATTTTTAAAAATTGGTGGCGAGATTCTTTCTAGTGATATTAATTCAGTCAATCCATTCATTCACAAATTTCGAGCTAAAGTGGCTGAGATGAGTCTAATAGACTTACAAATTTATAATGTCGATGAAATCGGATCATTCTTTCGTTGCCTTCCTGATGTATGTCTATACATACATATGTATTTTGTAAATTTTTTTTTCTTAAAACTGTGATGAATTTAAATGAAATGGTATGTCTTTTGTCCGTTTTATATAAATAAAATTAAAAAAATCTATGCAGAAGTGTATTTTTGTGTATTTTCAAATCGAAGATGCACTTTTATGTTGCTTTTTATTAAAAAAAAAAACCTTTGGAAATTTGAACTTTTCGAAAATTAGAATAACCCCAAGAACCAAGTGGTTCTAATTTACAAACGTCTACTGTATCTCGAAAAATGTTTTTTGCTATCTCAAAAAAAATTTTTTTTCAATTTCTCACAAGGCAAATCTAGCCATTTTTGTGTAAAAAAAAAATTTTTTTTTTGCTTATATCTCGTTAATGTCGGATTTTGGTGATCGTTTTTCTGATCGTTTGACACCATAAACGTGTCCGTGCGACATCGGGGGGCTGAGAAAAGTTGATTTCAATAGACGGACAGATACACAGACGGACATGGCTAAATCGACTTCCCTATCTATAAGGATTCAGAATATATATACTTTATGGGGTCGTAAATGAATATTGTAGAAATTACAAACGGAATCACAAACTTATATACATATACTATTATCACCTAAGGTGAAGGGTATAAAAAGTGTAATTGGTGCTTTTCCCATGAAAGATAATTTTAAATCAATATACATATGCACATATACATATGTAAGTAGATAGATCTAAAAAACTATTACATCTTAGACTTTTAAACTTCGTACGATTAATTTTTCTTTTAAGCTTTAAAAATTTCTACACTAATATAGTCTTTGCTATTACTTACGGTGTGAAGATTTGAAATTTGAATTTAACGGAACGAATTTATTAAAAACAAAGCGAGAGCTGAGAATTTTTGGAAATAGTTGATATTTTTATCAAGTACTAATCAAGACGAATTCATATTAGGTGGAGGTGAGATTACAACAAGTAAAACTTTTTGTCTTTGTTCTTTTTCGGCCACAGCAGGGCACAACTAAAAGTGCAATTAAACCATGGGTCACAGGAAATGTCAGCAAAAACAAAGCAATTTTTTGTTGTAGATCAGATCAAAAAGAGTAGATCAGCTATTGAGTTGCCACTACCTGTATGAATTCGCCTTGGTACTAATCGTTAAAGTAAGCAGTTGACCTATTGCTAATTATATATTACTCTTATAGCTTTTTATTCCGGCGATTTTTATATAATTTTATGCAAAAGTTAAACACTTTGTATCTCCCTTAAAGTTTTTTTATATTAGTTAGAAGAACTTTGTTTTTTTTTATTCATATGATTTTGTTTAGTGCTAAGCATACAGCCATTTATTTACACTGCTTCATAGTGAGTCGGCCGGTATTAAATGCACCAAATGCAGTTAACTCACAGAAACATGACCATCCAGTAATATGAACTTTTTTTTTTCATTGACTACTTTTTTAATAAGATTTTTTAATTTTAGGAATTCTTGCATAATAATGTCGCAGAGCTTTATGACATACATTCACATACTCATTACCGAATTTTAATTTTAAAAGTCTGGTTTTTTAGAGCTTTTTCAGAAGGTTCATCTGTAACGACTTTGTCTAAAAAGTACAATATCGCTCAAGCAAAAACACCGTCAACAAAAGATTCCTCGTGTTTTTTTCTGAATACTTAGTCTAGACATATATATTACAAACAAGTTATTAATATTAAACTAATTTTTAATTTTATGTCAAAGCCAGAGCTTTTTGATTTGTTACCAATAAAATCAAATGAAAAAAATTATTACTGCTTATAATTTCAACTTAAATCCCATTTATTTTTTGTGAATTAAACAACATAATTTAGGAATTGTTAACTTGTAAGAATTTTATGATAACTTTTGGACAATTTTTGGGAAAAATGAATTTTATTGCTTCTATGTACTAAATTTCAAAGTATTTTTTTATATTTTAAATATTCGAAAATTAAAACAATCCAATCTAAACCGTGGACAAAATCCGAAACGTGAACACCCTCGGTAAAAATTAGTTCACATTCACTGTATTCAATACTTTAATTTTTATAATTAATGTCTTATATTTTATATGTATTTTTTAATGGAAAAAATAAAACAATGAATAAATAAATTAATTTAAGAAATGCTTTACGGTTTAATGCAACCCTACACGTTTAACAATATTAATTGAAATTAAACCTTATGTTTAATAAAACACCATCCCTTTTTTGAGGTAACCTGGGAAACTCGAAAAAGTGTAAGCAAATGACCTTTTAACGTATCGATTTTACATCACAAAATAGTTAGTATTATGTATTTAAAGACAGCATTTTGTTTTTTAATTTGAGTCAAAAAGAAAGAAAATATTAAATACATATAAACATACATACAGCTTCTAAGAGAATACACGCTGTAACAATACCCATTAGATAATTACCTGCTCCAAAAACGAGTTGGTCACTTTGTACAGTCACATAATGAACTACTATGATGAAGAGATTACCATAAACAGTAATGAGACTAAACCACTAAATAACGTCAAGGTAGAACGCTTGTCCAGCAGAGGAAGTAACAGCGATAGAGGAAAACTATCGACCAGTGGCAGATCAACCACACATCAGGGCGAAATTTCAATGGTTAATAGGACCAGACAAAAGAAAGTGGTAAATGATAAAACAACAGTTAGAAAAGACTTCGTTAATTTAAGTACAACAAATAAGCAATATTTAAATGAATTTTAATATGAACAGATTCATGAAAACTCAACGGATGATGATGGTTTGCTGCAGGACATCATAGATCATGACGACGAAGATGACGATGACGATAACGATGAAGAAGATATTGATTTACAAGAACAAAATGTTCCTCCCATACAAGCGTTAGAGAAACAAAAACATACACAACAGTATAGATTTACAAGACATAATGATTTATCACGGTCTCATGGTCTTCATGGCAGTACGGCAATTATGAATTTACCCACTGCTAAAGCTTTAGATATTGACACTGAACTTTCAGAAACAGAATCTGAAGAGGGTAGTCATCGCTTTAAGGGAGCTGTTTTGGGTCGTGCCCCTACATTTGAGACTCAAATTTCAATAACACCTGAAAAATGGGAAAACTTGTCGTTAAATCCAGAAGTTAAAGAGCTGTTTCCTTATATATTAAAATACACACCTCAAAATATAGAAACACCTTATCATTTACAACCCTTTATACCGGAATACGTGCCAGCTGTAGGAGATGTTGATGCATTTCTTAAAGTCACTGAACCTTCGCTATTGATACTAAAACGGTTCAAAGAAATGCAAGAACATCTACACAAAATGGGTTTATATTTTCTGGATGAGCCTTCAGGCACTCAAAGTGAGCCGAGTCTGCTCAATATGAAGCTACGCTCTGCATTGACAGGCAGTAGCAAAAATGCTCGTTCCACTTCTGCTCAAATGGTGCCTGTTGCTAAATCAAACAAAGATATTGATAAGTGGATAAATGAAGTTGAACAAGTTCACATGTCTCAATCTGTTTACGATGCCCAACCCCGCATGGATATTCAAAATATGATAATTGATTGGCCACGCTCATATGAAAAAGCCACAGGCCCAGCACATGAAGCTTATCAACTATGTCTAACGAAACAACAAACTCTTGTCGACTATGTACGCATTCTGTGTCAACAATTCGCTATTGAAGGACTACTCGAGACACAAGCGGACTACTTGTTAAGTGTACAAACTATATTTGCCTTATATTTGGCCGCCAATCAAGCATGGGAGTAATTGTTGCAAATGCCTTATTTAGACTTGCATTTTTTAGTAAATTTAATTTTACTATATACATATTTTTTTCAATGTACATATGTATGTACATATATACATATGTATGTACAAACATTATTCTATATATGTATATTAATTCAATAGATAAAATCGCTGGGAAATTATTTGCTTATAACAAAATTATATTGGTTTTTTGGTTCTATAATACAAATATTTTGGGTCAACAGTTCCTAAAATCATATTTTTAGACTAACAAACTCAAAAAATTAAGAGATGAAAGAGCACTTTTTTATTCTGTTATGAATGCTTTGGCATTAATAGATTCACAAACTCAAAAAATGTAAAAAGTACCCTAAAAGATGAGACAGTACTTTTGCGCCTCCCGTTTGTAATTTCTACAATATTCATTTGCGACATTATAAAGTATATACATATGTATATTCTAAATTCTTATAGATAGGGAAGTCGATTTAGACATGTCTGTGTGTTGGTTGAAATCAAGTTTTCGTAGCTCCCATAGGTCACCCAGGGTTGTATTTGGTATCAAATTTTTAGAAATACTTTCAAGAAAATCGATATTGAAAACTGGCAAGATTTTTCAATAACCGTCTGAAATATATGCAAAAAAAGATGACTGCCTTGTTTTTTTTACACAAACATTTTTTTTTACACAAAAAAATTATTGTTTTGCAGCTTTGAAAAAAACTACAAATATATTTAAAAAATTATACTATTTGGCCACACATGGTGAAGGGTATATAAGATTTGGCACAGCCAAATATTGCGCTCTCACTTGTTTTATCTCAACTAGTGTTAATAGGCTCTAATTTCACATTTCTAGATTCAGAAAGTACCCTAAAAACTGAAAAAGTCCTTTATCGCCCCTGTTTATCCGAAATGTCCCCTTTCTTTATCTCAATATTAATATTATTTAAATTGTATTATATCATACTATTTTTTAAGTCTGAAGGAGCCTGTGTTATTTTATCCAAATCGGCCATGTAATTACCATGTAATTAACTATTCAACGTATTTTCCCCTTTTCATCCCTTTTTGGTACTTTTTTAATATTGTAAGTTTGTCAAAGTGCGAACATTTTTTTTCTAAAACACATGTCTGTATATTTTTAGAAGGTGGGGTAAACCTTAACATGATTTTCATCAAAGTTAACAAAAATATTTTATTTTAAAAAAGTACCAAAAAAATACCTATAAGTTTGAATTTTCAAAACGTACCGAAAACATGTTCATATTTTTTGCAGGAGTGACGATCGCAGTTAAAATTATATTATTGGTTTAAAGGTTGCAAGAGCCCCAAAAAAAATATCAAAATATAAATTTTACCCCTTTTTAACCTTTAATCACTCGAAATTCAAAAAGTACCAGACACTTGGGGGCAGATTACAGCATTCGATATCGATGGAAAATAAAAAATTTTATTTGGAATTCCTATACCAAATGTAAAGAAAACTCGATCGATCGAACAAAATTTCGATCGATATCGAATGCCGTAATTTGTCCCCTGTTCGCTTATTAAAAATAAAAATATAATGCTTTTTTAATTTTGTTTAGTTAAGAAAATATAAGGTTACCGATTTTCCCCCTTTTTACCTTACTATCGACCTTTCCTTCAAGGGTATTATTGTATTATTATTACAAATACATTTTTGATTTTCAACATACATACATATACATACCCTGCAGGAAATGTCAATAGTGAAAGTGTACTGATTTACTATTGACACAGTCACCAGTACTAGTGACTTATTATACCCCAGCCAATGCTATTTACTATAGACATTTAACATGTGCGTGTCATTGAAAATCCACTACTGACATTGGTACTATTGACTTGGTGGTTCTTTTGGGACCATATGTAAACATTGGAACCAGTGATTCACTAGCAGATTTTAGTAACTTTTTACTTGCAATATAAAAAGTATTGACGCTTTGTTGAAAATATCACCAAAAAGTCACCACAATAGTCGACAAAAGTGGTGATTTGAAGACCAAAAAGTCACCATAATTGTCGACAAAAGTGGTGACTTGGAGACACTTGACCCCAGGCTTCCTGCAGATACATACATACAAACCATTTGTTTACCAACTAGTTCGGCATAGTCAGAGTGGTTTTTTTACTGACAGCGTAGATTAAAAGTATTGCCACAATAAAGAACGCAAATAAAGGGTTAAGGTATTCTGCTTATCTTATTAAAAAAAAATAAGATTAAGTTGATTTTCATGAATGTTTCTTAACAAAATACATACATACACATATGTATGCCAGTTTTTATGTTTAAGATAACAGAAGCTTTATATTAGCAAACTGTAAGTATTTTTATAACCTTCACACATGAGGCAAGGGTATTTATAGGTTTGTCATTCCGTTTCTAATGTCTACAATATTCATTTGCGACCCTATAAAGTATATAAATTCTGGATCCTTATAGATAGGGAAGTCGATTTAGCCATGTCCTTCTATCCGTCTGTCTGTGTGTTGGTTGAAATCAAGTTTTCGTAGCTCCCATAGGTTACCTAGGGGTGTATGTGGTATCAAACTTTTGTAAATACGTTCGAAAAAATCGGTATTGAAAACTAGCAAGATCCACCAATAACCAGCTAAGATATAAGCAAAAAAAGACGACTGTCTCTTTTTTTTTTTAAACAAAAAAAGTTATCGTTTTGCAGCTTTGAGATGACTAAAGATAGGTATACTTATTTTAAAAAAATTGAACCATTTGCCCAAACGAGCCACACATGGTGAAAGGTATATAAGATTTTGTTGCCCATCCAAATAAAGCGCTCCAACTTGTTTTTTTCAAACTCTTAATTAAGAAAAAAATATTTTCAAAAGATACATAAGTACATACATACATACCTAGAGGTATGTATTTACATTTTAAATATAGTCCGTACCTATACATATGAATAAATTTTAGATTAACAGGCAGATTTCAAAATACATACACATACATACATACATATGTACATTTTTAGGAGATAAAATGTGAAAATAAGAGTAAGAATTTATATTTTTGCAAAATCTTTAATTCAATTACATACATATGTATGTATGTATGTTTTTTTTACAAACAAACATAGTAAAAACAGTAACCTCTGGTTAAAGACTGCCGGTTTACTAATCTGCCGATTAGTTTTTTCTTCTTTTAAATTTAGATCATTTTACATTAAGAAAATGGCCGTAATATGCCAAAACTGCAGTAAATTTTTTTAAACCTGTCTTAACTTACTTTATTTATCATTTATTTAACATTGACTCATTTTTCTTAACATCAGACACAAAAAAGTAAATAAACAGATACACACCAAATAGAAACAAAACAACGAAAAAATGAGTAGACAATCTGTGCGCCTTTTTATAAATCACTCAAACTCTCATTAAATGTCAATAATTCCACTCAAACTCTCACTAACGCTTTATCAAATTTTAGTTAAGTTTGGCCACTTAAAGTAAAGCTATACAAAATTAAAAGTTCACTCTGTTTTGATATTTTGTGCGTGTAAGACGTGAGTGTTTCTTCTCGTATCGTAAGTTGTTGCAAAAAATTGGTTTATTTGTGAATTCTTAAAAAAAAAAAACGCGAGCGCATCTATTAAAAAAAAAAATATGGAAAGAAAAATAATAAAAAGTTATTAAAGGCATTTTTTATATAAATTTGTAAAATTGCAAGCTTTTTAGTCATGAAGTATTTACTAATACATACATACTTGTGCAAACAGAATAGTGTAAACAAATGTAATGTGTGATAAACAGAAAATATATAGCGAAACATACATAAGTATATGTACATACAAACATACATAAAAATAAATTAACCGTATAAAATTTCTTGTTTGTGCGAAATATAGGAATGAGTAAGTGAGCTGAAATAATAATAACTATATGTAACATCATTTTAAAAGCTGTTTCTTTTCTATTTTGGAAAAAAGCTTTAATTACTTGTCAATAACTTAAGCTGCAATTTTATCCATTAAAGGTGAGTTGTAAGCATATTTTAGTTTTATGCTACTAATGCAATCACACTGTAACACACACATAAACTTGACCAAGCCTTTGTTTATGATAAGATTGTACTCGAACATTATTTGTGTGAACATTAAATCTTATTAATCATATGCGAATCGAAGAAAGTTTATCTGTCGCTCTGAGAATAAAAACAATAAAATTTAAAAAAAAATCAAAAAGAATTCTTTCTTAAATAAATAGTTTTTTTACCAAAAATCATAAAAAAATTATTTTTAAATTAT
>NDXZ01003118.1:0-10911 GCA_003055125.1 Paykullia maculata | reverse complement strand
AAAATTGTGTATGCTCTGGGTAATTCCTAGGAGTGGTTCTAATATGGAAGTTAGGGTGAGACCAACTTTGGCAAGAGTCACTAGAAAGATATTTGCTTCGAATCAATATTTTAAACAACTTTAAAGCTCTAAGTTTATTGCAGCCTAGGCCTAATAGACAAACTAAGCAAAATATATAGCTTTTATTTGTTAATTTCTTTTAAAATTCAGGTTTTTACTTTATATTCTGTTCCTGCGAGGTCATAGCCAAAAAGATATATATATGGGTATTTGAAATCACGACCTGACAGACCGCACTTATGCGCCAAATAAAGTCGGATAGAGACGCGAAATACCCCTACCAACTATTGTGCTGTAGGGTATAAGCACCAATGAAGCAACATCCGTTCATATGTAGAACCGACATACAATTTTTGGTTACGGTTTCATGGTTGGCTAAGTTTGACTTTTTGTAGATTAGCTGGGCTTTTAAATATTTGCAATTTTTTTGGTTAATCTGTATAATACACACGTATAAAATTAATTAATAGACAGTTTTAATAAGCATTAATTAAAAATAAAATGAAAAAATCAGCTTTTCGGGTATTTGCATTCGTTCTGTAGTTCTGTCTAAAAACCAAATTAATTTTTGCAAACAAACAGATATACAAAATATGTTTAATAAAAATAGTTGTTTTTTTTGTATATTCTTATAATTTTTAACACTTTTAACATGATTTCCTGTCATTCCCCATAAGCAGTACTACATACAAAATAAATAGTTATGAAAAGTGTTGGTAGACTAAATGTTATGCTATAAAAAAGTATTAAAAATTTTCTACAAGACAAAACTTTATAAATCATAAAAAAATATATTAAAATTATTTTTTAAAAGATGGCGTGAAACTATTGCTTAAACTTGTTAGAAATTAAAGAAAAAAATTGATTATGCCCTAATGTAGGGTACTTAATTAAAAACTAAACAAAAATAATAAAAGCTAAAGCACATCTATTTTGTATAAAACCATTTGGTTTATAGCAAACTGCATGTGGTTTGTAGTTTTTTATGGCTTTTCATATTCAAAACTTTGAACGATAAAAAGAGCCAATTGTTACGCCTCCTTGATTTAAACTCAATAATAAAGTGCCTGTTAAACGCCAAGTGTATTCACCAAACAGTATAAAAATACAAGAAGAAACACCCAGCCAATCCCATTAAAAATAAAAAACAACACAATTTTTTTTTCGCTTAGTCCTGTCTATAGACCATTTCAATATAATTTCTAGCAGCGGCAAAATAGTACAACGATAAAAGAAACTTTTTTTTTCACATTAAATCTCTTCCAGAAACTAGGTATATGGAACTATAATCAGTCTCCCTGAATTTTTTTTAATATTATTTTCGTTTTCCTACTCAATATTTTGAAGGAAACTTTCGTCACTATAGGCTTATTAATGTATGTGTATTTATAATTGCGTATGTTGTTTGTGTTGTTTTTCTATAAGAAAAAAAAATATTTCAAAATGTTTCGAAAACTACCTACGCTTCTTTGTCAATACTTTGTTGATTTAACCACAAAAGAGTAGAGAGACATATGTGTGGTTGGCTTTATTGAGTGTTTGGCTTACCACAGTGATTGATTGATTGGCGATATACATATGTAATACACACCCTAAATTACATGAATATTTAAACATAACAAGGGATTTGGTCACAAAGAACTGAGTGTAAAATAAAGCATTTTTGCGCGATTCACTTCCCAATTTAATTATAGTAACAAGACGTAAGAGCAAACTTAATGATTTTTAACGATTGATCACATAGAGTTTCTGAGAATTAACTATACTCCAAATACATATTTTATAGGTGTAAGTTTGTTTGTTTGTAACCACCTCAACATCTAGATAGATTTCTATGAAACTTGGAACATCGGAATTTCTCACCTTTGAAAGCACAATAGGTAAGGTGGGCGTGGCAACCCCTATACAAGCCAACATTTTTTATCGAATAACTTAAGAACTGGTACTCTTATAACTTTGTGTGGATTATCAATGGGCATAGCTAGAATTAGCATGCATTAGAAACAAAAAGTGAGCGCAGTACTTCCTGTACAACGTAACTGCATATTATTACCTATCTTGCGAACTATAGTCGCTTTAGTATAAAAATTTTATACGATTATCTCTTATATAATTCATTGAAGCGAAAAGTTGGGAAAATGGGATCAGGAGGTGTGGCCCCCACCATAACGACGGGCTATTTGAGAAACTGTAGTAGCTATAATACTTAAACTTGGGATGAGCTACTCTCATTTAAGTAAAAAATATACAAAGTCATTAAAGGGAGCTTGGCGACATATCTTGGAAACTGTTTTATTAACGGCCTGAAAATGTTATACGATTTAATCTTATTAAATTACAAGCTGTCTATATGCTGCATTTCACTAGTTGCTTAGACCAGATCATCAGTAGACTTTGAAATTTATTACTTGAAAAAATTCAAAAATGTTGTATGTATAAATAAAAATTCAATTTTAAATGCGAACTTTTACAAATCCAAAAAAAAAAAGACATACATATAGACAGCTTGTAATCTAACAAAAAACAATAAAATTTAAAACAATAATGTCAATACGACAAATAAATATTTTCTTGCGATTAAATCTAATTTACTGCCTGGCCCACAAAATGCGAACGATATTTTCTTTCGAATAAATACATTTCAAACAAAAACAAATCTAATCTTTTTGCTTTTGTTTGAAATATATTTATTCGAAAGAAAATATCGTTCGCATTTTGTGGGCCAGGCAGTTAATTTTTTCTATCAAAAAATTACTAATATCGGGTGTGTGGTATCGCTTTTGCAAAGGAAATAAATTGACTCAGATATATGGAAAACTATAGTGGCTATTGTCTAGAAAATTATTCTTAAATTAAAATAGAAATTTTTAAAACGATTTATACTTAAATATTCTCAAAGCAAATAGAAAACGGTACTATTTTAAACAATTGTCCTTTAACATCTTAGAACAAGAAACAATTCCTAAATTCGGAACCGTACTTTCAAGTACGATATATATGTACTTATGTATGTGCATATTTGTTGCAATGTGTCAGCAAATTTCTGTTTTGGCCGTTTGTAAGCCAATTTTGCTTTTTTTGTAGCAGTATTCTAAACGATTTACTGGGTGTTTTGTTATAAGAGTTGATTTTCTAAATATGTTAAACCAAATAAATAAGAAATTCTGAAAAAAGCCAAATGGCTCAAAATATTAGGTTTTTGGTCGCTTACTTGAAAGTTCTTTTTTAGGTAAGATAATTTTTAACAACTAAGACTGTTATAGTCGATCAAGCTTGACCATATTAACCAACACCACAACTCAATTATTTATTTATGAGAATTGATCTTATTTCTGGTAGGAATAGGGCCAATAATAGACCAGACTTTACAAAATTTGGTAGAAAGATTATATTTCCATATCAATATCTTTTCGCAGTTTATGCTGTGGTAAATTGTGGACCAATCGTAATAAAGTTGGGTTTTGTATTGATTGTATAATATTATATTTTAAATAACTTAAATTTTATATTTAAAGTATTTTCCGTGAGGACATTTGGAAGGGGGTTAGGTTAAATCATGAACCAATCTTATTTTTTGAGTGTATGTTGGAGTCTTACATTGGGAGTTGCAAACATTAGAAGAAACGCATTGTAATACCCTTCCTACCACGATTGTGTAAGATATAAAAATCAGTTGAATACTGCATATTAAACTTTTTTTTACAACACTCCTGGGATTAAATATAAATATTTTGTTAAATGATTTTTTAAAAAGCTCAAGTTTGAAAATTTTTTTTTTAGATTCTATCGTGTTTTAAAAATGTTCTTCCATTTAGATGGACAACTGGCTTACATTTTGAAGGTAATAGTTCTATCACTTATAGCAGAGCCGAACAATCACTTTTGATTTATGTAATTAATTAAGGAAATTTAGTAAAACATTATAGCCAACTAAGGGTTAATAACATATGTTTTCTTTTACCAAGCACCAGTATTTACTACCCTGAATGTTTTCTTTAAAAATGATCAGAAAAAATATTTGTACTTTTTCTTGTCTTTCAAGGTCATGTTATCGTAAAACTTTTGTGCTTTTTTTAGCATTTTAGTGCATTTTCTTATACGCCTTAAAATAAACATTTTAGTTTTAATTTTCTATGAAAAAATCGTTTTAAAAACCTTAGTGAGTGAGTCTGAGCTGTACTGAGCTGCTGTTTCCCTTGTCTATGTTGGTAATAAATCATAAAAAAAATGTTTTGTTTTGATTTGCTGCATATATGATTTTTTTTATAGGTAGATATTTTTAACATAAATATGTACAAAAATATATACATATGTATAAATATGTATGTATGTAGGTACTACAACTATTTAAGAATGAGTATCGTTTAGCATCAAATTACTTTATACATGATGTCATACATAACTTTTTCCTAAATTCAAAACATTCTTAATAGAAAACAAACTATGTCAGTTTAAAGCAAAGACAAGTTAAAAAAGGTAAAGTTTTGTACAAGAAAAAATAAACTTGAAAAAAAATTTAACTACAGCAAAAAGTCTTTCTTAATATTTTTACGAATAAAAAGAAAAAAAAACAATTAATAGTAAATAAGCTCATCAATCCATAAAAAAAAGCTAAAGACGGAAATAATTCCTTCGGACTTTATAATAATTATCTCTTAAACATTTTAAAATTGTAATTATTTCCATAATATCTGTATTTTGACAGACACAAATAATTTATTCATATTATTTTTTATTTAAAGGAAATATATATGTATAATTATATGTAAAATTAATTAACACTTGTGCCCAGTAGTCATTGTCTTTAAGTAACATGTATCATTAATTTTTTCAAATAACCAACAACATCTACCTATTTAATACTACATTTTTTTGTTTTTGTATTTTGTTAAAAAGCCAAATTAATTACTCTTTGTTTAAGCAGACAAATGAAATTATAAGAAATCGTAGGTCTTTCAAATAAAGTTCGTAGTATTTCACAGTTAAATGAAGTTAACACAGTGTAAATAGACTGTAAGGTTTTCTTACTTAAAACAAAATAAAGCTTTAATATAATTACTTTATTTGCAAATTTGTATACCCTTTACCTGAGGTGATAAGGGTATATACAAGTTTGTCATTTCGTTTGTAATTTCTACAATATTCATTTGCGACCCCATAAAGTATATATATTCTGAATCCTTATAGATAGGGAAGTCGATTTAGCCATGTCCGTCTGTGTATCTGCCCGTCTGTTAAAATCAACTTTTCTCAGCCGCCGATGTATTGATATCAAACGATCAGCAATTTTCCCGAGATGATTCCTATTGAAAATCAACAAAATCCGACAATTAACGAGATATGAGCAAAAAAAATTTTTTTTATATACATATATATTTTTTTTGCTCAAAAATGATTATATTTGTGTGTCTTACACACGCCTTGTGAGAAATTTAAAAAAAAAAATTGTATAGTCCCATTTTATTTACACAGTCAACATGCAACATATTTTTTTTTTACTTTTTATGTTCTTGGACGCAACTTACATACATACATACAATCCAACAGAAGTTTAATATATATTTTTTTTAATCGATATGCTGCATATTTGCATTACAGGCATTTATACACATAAATCATAGCACTCTAAAGTTATAAGAATCTTAAAGCTCTGACAATCTTAAGTTAAATTTTATATTTCTAATATAATACCTCACTACTAATTCCTTTTTCTATAGCTTTCTAAAATTGTAGGTCCTTAGTGGTGGCACGTCACACCACAACATCCAGTGTCATAGCATCCGTGAACTTTACGCCATTACTTTCATGGACGTTATGACATGCCAAAAAATATAACAAGAAATACGGATATTTTGTATATGAGGAGGTCCATAACAAAACGCGATAATTCCACATTTTTAATTTTTCATATTTTTGACTAAATCCAATTCTACGAAAAATATGTATTAAGTGAAATTATTGTGTTTTGTTATGGACCTCCTCATACATAAGCGTGTTTTATTGCACATTTTCTTTTGATGTTTGGCAAAAGTTTTTACATAATGTAAAAATAACTTTTCCTTGCTGTGGTTGTCGGCTAAGTTTTTAGTGGTATATAGCTAAATTAGGTTCTTATCAACTTAGCGATCGGAAGCATATACACCAGTTTAATTTCGTGTTTTCTGCCACAACTATTATTTTCCTTATATTATTAAGACAGCTACATGAAATCCTGGTATATAAATATGGTCATACAAAAATATTCATTTATAAGTTATTAAAAAAACTACTCGAAATTGGTATTCAATTAACCGGGAAAATTGATTAGGCAGAATGCTCCCGGTCCCGACCATAACAAATAATCGGGGTCTCAATGTATATATCTTTAATTAATTATTAAAATTACAACAACACAACAACAAAACTGTAGAAATTAAAATAATTTTTAAATTATTTGTTATATTGCCGTAACAACCTTAAGTGTGTAATGCCATACTTAGGAGTTTCACAACTTCATAAATGCCATTGACATGCAATACTGGACGTTTCGAAATGCAAATAAGTTGAGTTTAAAATATGGCGCAGAAGACGAATCCCAGCCACAGACATGTGTTGATATTTTCTTTTAAAGTAATCTCACGAACGTTTGTATTTACTACAATAACACAAAAATATAATCATATAAAATATATAATCGTTAATAGAGATACATAAATATATTTATTATTGCATACATTTTTGCAAATTTTATGCTTTTTACGTTCTTAAACATATTGTGCAAGAATTTTAATCCCTTTTTGTACAAACGTAATAGACTATTATATTAACAAAACCTTGTGTATCTTTATCTTGAAATGCATCGTTAAGTTTTTCTGAGCTGAATATTTATAAGAAACAAAAAAATTTTTCTGAAATGTAATTTTTATTAATAAATCTTTTTAAAAGAAAAAAATCAAACAATTTATTTCATCTTAATTCAATTTAACAACTTTAAATAACCATTAAATATTCACATGGTAAATCATCCATATACTATAACACATGAATTATTTAGGTATGATGCTTGGCATCATGTGGACACAACTTTCCATGTCTGAGCAGACATAAAACAAATTCTCTAGGCCTATCGAAGTATGTTATGTAGACAAAAGTTAAACTGTTTACGATTATTTTAGTTTTCGTTTTATTTTTTAAGTTAAATATTTTGAGTCTAAGAACTTTTGTTCATCACGTAACTGCCAAAAGGCTTAAATATGCGGATGACTTAATGGGGCTTAGAATTTAGTCTAAAAAGAGTGCACTAATAAATAAATTTATGATCTTTGCAAAGATTGTTAAAACACTAAAAAAAAATTATTACGAAAATAATGACTGATAGTATTAAGGAAAAAAGATGATCTAAAATACGAGCAACAAATATAAAACTCTACTAATAAGTTATAATAAATACATGCGTAGGATGTCATGCATTTTCTTAAAGTTCTGTAAAGGTTTCCTGTTCAAGTCATTTGTTTTGATTTAACTAACTACTTCATAAGTATACACTTACTATTCACATTAAAATGGACGTTATCCTTTCAACTTCAATTATTTTTATGTCTTGAACTAAACAAAATTATATGTATTTACTTTTGCTAATGTGGTAGTAACTACATATTTATTATACTTCTATATCAACTTATTTTTGATTTCCGCTAAAAGTATTTATATAGAAGCTCTTAAAGGTAAATTAGTCTTAAAATAATTATTATTTTTTAGTGGTGTACACAGCACATTCGGTACTTGTTAATCGGTAAATTTCCAATTCATTTTGTGTAACATTTTCAGTTTGATAATTTTTCAACAACAAAATGTGTAAGAGATTTTACCGATTAACGCGGTGTTAATCCACTATTGTCTAAATGTTCTAGGAACAATCTTAAATATGGGTTTTTGCTTTGGTTAACATGCCTAAAAAGGATACATTGTTTTAACATTATATATTTATGTATGTAAAATAGGGCAAAAATAGGGCGGTTTGATCGCATGCTTAGTTGCTCAATAGTGGCTAAACAGTGGATATACAGATAGCTAAAAGGCTTCAATAGCAGTGGGAATATCACTTTATTTCGTAATAAGTTGTTTTAGATGGTAAAAGTGTTACCAGTTTGTAATATTTCTAAAGCAAACAGTGTTACCATTGACCGTCGGGACTATTTATAGGTGTTAATAAAGTGCGAGTATCTTATATGTGTCACATAGTGAAAACAATTAGGACACGGCGACGATTTATCACAAAACTTGTTAACAACCTGTATTAACACAAAGGATGCTTTCATCTCGGTAGACGGATTCGTAATCAAATATTAGAAATGCATAATTCAAGTCTTGTTGCTTGATATGGGTAATTTTCAAACTGCTTCACACGCTTCAACAATTTGAGTTTAATATTTGAGAAGTTTCGATTTATCACGGAGTAGAATCGTTTTTATTGTCACGTAACAAAAAAAGTCAGTTGCATTTGTTGTAAAATCTGTTAAAACCGCTAAGTCTAAATATTTATGCTTTCGTTAAAAAAAACAAAATTTAAGTTAAGAGAAGGGAATATTTTGTCTTTTAATGGTTTGTAAATTTAAAAACTTAATCAAAAATGTCGGCATATACACATTTAAAGAAAATGTATACAAAATTTGTGCCAACATAAATGCACTCTGAGTGCCTTAAAACTAGAGCACCTAAATTAACAACTCTTTTGGAACCTACAAATTCAGGACCAATGTAAAAGTTATTCAAGCCGGACAAAAAAATTTCAAAAAGAAAGTCGATAAATTTTTTGAAGACGTGATATACAAAATGAGTTGGCGATCACCAATAACTAATTTAAAGAACGACTATTTAGTATTTTTTTATACTCAATATAATGGACTGTGGTTTCAACGACCATCAAATTCGATTTTTAAAAAGTGGTCGCAGTTACATTAACATTAAATTTGGTTCTAATTGTTGTTAAATGACTAGAGACAAAAATGCAACCCGTTCCGGTTTTCTATCGGAGGCACCTACACCTGTATTAGTCGGAACTTGATCATCGTTTAAACTGCACGAATCCTAGGGGACTTCTAAGCGTAAAGCTATCTGACGAAAAGTTTAAAATTTTCGTAGCCACTGATTTTTTTTAAATATTGTTATGGAAATGGATAAAGGAGGTAAGTACAAATATTTTTAAAATATTGTGCTGCATTTTCTGTTGATAGGCTACTATTTTTTGACGTTTGAAAACTGTTTAAGTTGTGCTTCCGGGTTCTTCCCGCTTATAATACTAATTGCTGATGAGAGGTTTAAGTCCATATAACTGTAAAAAAATTAGCCGCAACTACGCGCAACTTTTGTCCTAGAGGGGGTTCCTACACAAATATTGCGGTTTAATGAAATTCTTAAATTTGTTCCATGCAGTGTTTAGGATGCCCCTACATGGATCAAATGTATGACCGACCCCACTTAATTTTTTATTCCGAACATTAATTTCTAACTAACGTACCCGCTTTCTTCATTCCTTTAGAAGACTTCCATACAAAATGTAAATTTTTTATACAGTTTTTTATGGTAAGCAGCTAAGCAGGAGTTAAATAGGTTATAAAAAGCATGCTTATTGGCTGGTTATATATTTTCAAATTTTTACTGCGGTACTTGTGAAATATCTTCGCAAATTTTTAATAAGCTGTTAATGTTTTAGTCAATCAAAGGTACCAAAAATGTCCACCCCACTTCTTATATAAAATGCATAATACAACACGTGTTGATTCTTGTAGTAGACATTTTAAACTTACTTCTAATAAATGATCTTTCTACAAGGAAAGCGAATATAGCAATAATTGCAACCACCATCGTTACTTCGTAGGAAAGGGTAATTAAGTCTGAAACTTCAAAATAAAAGGGTTTTTTATTTATTGAATTTATTACTACAGGTCTTATTGCATCATAAATTTGACATTTTTACCCTATGCAATAGCAGTAATATACTTAGCAAATTCACAAGAAGAAGAAAGGAATAAAATATTTGTTTAATTATATCATGCCTAATATACTAGCCGTGTTGTTAATCTATCAGACGTTTTTAATAGAATAATTGACACATCAGATCCAATTATATCATATTTTTGTCATTTATCAAAGGAAACGTATAACAGTTAAACCGGAAGTAATCGAATTATTAATCTGCGAGAATCCCAAAAACCCACTTTCCCTCATGACTATATTGACCGAAATGATTTAATTTTAGAAAGTGAACTATAAGTATACTTCTGTACATAAATATTTAATATATAATATTGGGGTTTTTTTTCAATTAAAAAAAAATATAAATAAAATTGTAATTTCGTTTTAACTAAAAATATAATGACTTTTATAACGTATTTTTTAAAATTAAAACTGAAAAAAGGATTAGAAATATAATATAATATATATAATATTGTCCAAGAAATGTGGGCTGGGAGACCAGAGCGCTTTGATTTATATTATTTGTGTAATATTTAACGACAAATCGTCATAGAATTTATACCAAGTACATATAATTACGTTAATTCTTCCTTTTAGGGGAATAAAAGTAATTTATTTTGAAAAAAAAGTAGAATAATTCCTTTGTATGGACGTGGCACGCCTCACTTCTTTTCATAATATTGTTTTTAACTGAAACTTAATGTGCAAATTTCATAAGATCTGGTTAAGTGGAAGTCCATGAAAAGTAAGGGTTCGTTTAAATAGGCGAGGCACTACCATTTTTTCCGGTTTATCGAAACCAGCTACGGATTTCATTATCAGCACTCTTTAATCGGTGATTAGTGTTGGATGTAAATAACAAAGATGTTGCACTTCCATACATTGTGATGGTAGTGC
>NDXZ01003116.1:0-15292 GCA_003055125.1 Paykullia maculata | reverse complement strand
TTATGTCTAGATAAATTAAATATTTATCAGGAATTTTTTTTATTTGTCGCAAAAAAAAATTGTATTTAATTTTATATTTATATTTATTAATCTACATAAATTTATTTATTTAATAATATATAAACGTAAAAAACACTTTGCATTAATAATTTCTGATTTGATTGCAAAATATTTTAAAAATTTAGTTTTTGATTAAACCTTTAAAATGGAAGGCGAGCAACGGACTGGTAAGGTAGATCACCTCAAGTGAAAACATTTTTTTAAAAAATGTTAGAAGAAAGATTCTAGACTTTGAATTTCCAAAGAGTAAATTTTTTGACTTTCTCAATTATATAAATAGTCAATTGTTGAATTTTTTCCATCTCTAAACAGTGTGCTTGTTTTGGCGTTTTTATCTGATTTTGACTTTTTCCTACTACTATTGACCCTTTCCATCTATTTTCCTATTTTACATTAACAAAATAGTCTAATTTTTTACTTCTGACTGTTTTCGATTTTGCAGACTATTTGTAACTTATTTTTATTGTTATTTATATATTTATAACTTTTTATTATCACCATCACTATAACTGTTTTTTTTCATCTCAATTCAAATAGTAAATTATTATGTTTTTCATTTTAAATTAAGAAAAGCTAACAATTTCTTATATTTACATAAGTAAACCATCAAATAATTCGTAAATTGCCATTTTCCAATTACAATAAAGCACAAGAAATCAAAATCTGTTTTCAATTTTCCCATTAATATTGTTATATTGTTATTTTTTAAAAATATAATGACGCGATGTAAAAAATTTGCATAGACATTGTCAAATAATAAACAAATCAAAATATCATCATTTATTTATTTATTATTATTTTCTTTTACACAATTTTTTTTCTTCTTCTTAACGAAAAATAAATTTCCGTTACGACACCATCTACTAAAAAGCACAAATACCAATAACAACAATAAGAATAAAAATAAAAACAAGCAGCCATTACCCACCCAACTGCTAAGAAAATGTGTATAAAAAACAAATTTTAAATGACTTTCATTAAGTTTGTTTTCGTTTTATTTTTTCAATTTGTTTTTCCTTATTAGCATTTAAATTTTGTATCTATTAGAAGAGAAAAAAACTGCTGTTGCTGCCAGATATGAAGGATACATGATAGATCGAATCCTAAAATTCAGCTTTATGCTTACATTATTTGACGCTTAAAATATAAATCTTAAATGATAAAAAAACAATTTAAAAACAACAACAAATCCTGAAAATGTAAACCAACAACCAAGATTTTTATAAAAAAAATTTCCATAGAATTTGTGTAAAATAATTTTACTATTTCAATTGTATTGCAAGTTTTATTTTATTTAGTCAATGTGAGTGTTAAATTCAAAAACACTTTAGTTTTATTTTCTTCATCAACACATTTCAAAGTGATTTTTCCCACACTTTCTCACTGAGAATTTCTTCTTACTGTTCATTCCTTCCTTCTTATAATGTGGTGTATGATGTTGTTGTATTTTTATATTCTGCTTCTGGTGTTGTGGCAATATTTTAGCTTCAACTATACAATTCCATTGAAACTCTCTAACATTTTCATATGTATTCATACATTTCATTTCTATTAGTATATAAATGACTGTAAAGTTATGTTCGCTTTTGAGTGTTTGCAGGTATGTGTGTTTGTGTGTGTCAAACAATTTATTTACTTTAAGGATCAATTGCTACCAAACTGGAACTCAAAGACGCCAGCAGTTCTTTCTTAAAAAAATACATTTGAGATGAAAGGCTTTCGAAAAATGGGTCTGTAGGAACAAATGGAGGTAACGGTAATGTATAAAATAATGACCACTTGTTACTAAAATTCCACAAGTTTATGCTTTTTATTTATAGTTTAACTTAAAAAAAGAAATTAAATGTTTCATTTAGAATAACAGGTAAAAATTTTAAGCAGAATACTGTCAACTAATTTTGCACATATTATTTTACAAATTATTTAATATAGTAACATAAAGACTCTTGCTTAAATTATTTAACAATTGAGTTGATAGTTTACAAAAAATATATTTTTACAAATTATTTATGCAAGTTGCTCACTACTTTTTTACATGGGTTAGTTAGTTTTATTATCCTAAAGCGTAATCACCCAAGCAACACAGTCTGACTGTTTTGAGACTTCTTGTCGCTAGCTTTTTAGTAAATTTACCACGTAGCGAGGTCGCACAATGAATCGTTGCTTTTAGTCATCTTGCAATGTCGTAGCGACGTCATTTGTGGTCGCCAAACGACTGTCATCTTTCCGACGAAATATGTGCAATATACTTCTAGGCGTTAAAATTGGGAAGTTGTTTAATGTTCAAATTTGGTCGGATCTTAACCAAAAAAGCGAATATTAGCCGTTTTTGGTTCAAATGTGGTCGGATGATGATATAGCCGCCATATTTTATGAAAAATAAGTTCTGCCATGATAAAAAATGAGATGATGAATAAAAAAATATATTTTTTTGCAATTTAAGACGCTAGAATTATTTTGCATAAGTGATATTTAAAAATGTGTTTTTCTTGAAACTAAATGTCTCTCAAAGAAAACTCTGAAATTAATTAAATTTATATTGTACTGAAAATATTATATTTTTGATTGGGGGATGTATTTTTTCGAAGTAGAACATAAACTTTTATTAGCAAATTTTTAAGCGTTTTAAGTCATAGCGTGGTCGATACTTTGCCAAATGCGTGGGCTGAAGTCAACTGCAGATGTTGTACCATCGCCTTCCCGCCCAAACTGTGTTGCTTGGGCAGCATTTTGACAATGTGTTTAGGGATTTGGATTTTCTCAATTAGATTTGTTTTAGTTTTTCTTTTAAATGGGATTATTAATTAAAAAAATATATATTTTTAACATGAGGTGGTCAACTTTGCTGACTTATAGCTCAGAATGTGTTTCAAAAAAGAGTTTATGAGTTAATTTATTCAAAACTTCTTGCTTTAAGATTTGAATGATTATTATGTAACTAGTTTTGTATTTTGAAAGATACAAACAAGTTCCTTACATTCTAACTCCACTGTGCAATAGCAACAATATTGCTTTTGCTTAATTTCCCACAGGGCCTACCAACTTCGTTTGCTTAAGTTCAGTAATAAATAGTGAAAAATAAACAATTTTTTCTTCATTATTAAATAAAACTTCTAAAAAAACAGACGAAAAGAAGAAGAAAAAAATACAATTTATTTGTTATTTAATTTGCCACCAGTAATAATAATAATAAAAAAAATAAAAAAACCAAGCATCTTTTGACAAAGAAGCAATTTCTACGTTAAATGATTGGCAAAAAATAATGTAGTGGAAAAAGAAATCACCGGGAGTAAACAAATTAAAAACGGCTTAAAATATAAATAAACACAAACGAACAAGAAGAAGAATAAAAAGCTGTACAAATACGCAATACCAACAAAATACGTGAATAAAAACTAAATAAAATTTTAAATTGCAAATAGAAATAAAACTGACTAAATGGCGGATATCTTTTTCTATTTATTTTTAAAATAAAACTAACGATGTTTTTTTAAATTCAAAGAGAGATAAAATTGAATATTTCCAGACGGAATTTCAATTTGTTGTTCATTCAGAGACCCCTTTGGCGTATGATGATTATTTATTTGTTAACAAAAAATTTGTTTTATATTTATAATTGTAAATACGTATTTGTGTCATATTTGTATAATTATGACATTTAAAATCGTTTAGGGCTTTATATTACTTGTATTGTTCTGCTCTATTACTAATAATTACCCTTTTAACCCTAAGGTCATTAAAATTGCATTGTAAAAACATGTATTATTTATAAATTAATTTGTTGTACATAATATTTACATTTTGTTGATTATAACATAAAGTAAATGATTTTATGTTCATAGTCATTCGAAACTTTTTCTATTTATTTTAGCTTTGGGGCCACTTACTTCCCCCAATACAAATTAGTTGTGCTTTTTCTGTCAATAAAAGGCGGCATTTAACCTCTTGTTGATGGTTATGTTTAGTATTTCTGTGGCCATTAAAGCATAGAAAATGTGATTAATAAAGTTTAATATAAAAACTTAGTAATTTAAAATAAAACGACATTTGCGCAGTTATTACCTTTTTTCTTAAGGAGATTAAGGGAAAACGAAAGCTGGTTGTAAGTAAACAAGAAGAGAAATGTTTTGTCTTAGTATTTAAACACAAACTATTAACAATGAAAAAAGTTTAAATACTAAAATGCGTTATAAAAAGAAAAATTATAGAAAAAATATTTGCAAACACTTAATTTTATAATTTTTTTTCAAAAGTAAAATATTAATTTGTAAACAGAAAGTACAGTTTTTTTTGCAAATTTTTAATGAGAAGATAAAAAGTAGCCAAAAAGAAATGTTTGTTAAGAGCTTTTGAAATTTTTTTTTATAT
Source organism: Paykullia maculata (assembly GCA_003055125.1). Lineage (NCBI taxonomy): Eukaryota > Metazoa > Arthropoda > Insecta > Diptera > Rhinophoridae > Paykullia > Paykullia maculata. The sequence goes on along the minus strand of NDXZ01003116.1, from coordinate 10,864 downwards.
TTTTTCTGTTATATTTTTTGTTATACTAAAAAAAATTAATTATCACAAATGCTTACAATAAACTTTAAAGCGTTTTCTTCAAACTCGTTTATATAGAAATAAAAAAATTAAAAGAAAACAACGCAGCCCCCAATCACTTACTACACAAAAACATTTATGATAAATCAAAATGTCAAAATTAATTACTGTATTATTTACATTATTTTTTTGTTCTTTACAAATAGTAAAGTAATTAAATAACATTTAACCATAATTTATGGAGAACAAAGTAAAAATTTAATAAATGCAAAAAATACTTTAAAACAATTATTCAATTTCAATTATAAAATAAGCGATCAAATATCAAAGCCAATTTTATATTGCATTATATCAGTTACATAATTGATTTAAAATATTACAACATAATTTCATAAAAATAAGGGGCAAAAAAGAAATAAAAAAGAGTTAATAATTAATTACATTTTATTAAAACCACAATCATTTAAATAATAATATACTTTACTATGGTTATAGTAAATAATAATACTTATGTATATAAACAGTGTAAATAATATTAACAATTATAATTATAGTAACATTTAAAAAAATGTGTATTTACAACTACAACGTCATTTATTATAAATAATTAAAATTAAATTAAATAAAAACTGGACGCCAAAGTTATTTTTTAATTGTTAAACGATCTACTGTCATTAATTATTGTAAGAATAATGGGATTATTTAAGCATTGAAATGTTTGTTAGTTTATCGTGAATATCTGGTTGACTTAATGTCTCTGTATGTTTTTAGTTTATTTATTTAATTAAAAAATTTAAGTACACAAACAAACGTAAATTTACATACACAAGGATGTTATTTTGTTTTAAGATATTTTTTATTTTGCATTTATTTATTTGATCATTGCAATATTATTTCTTTTTAACTACTTGACACTTTACCAAATTTAGCAGGGGTTAATTAATCGTTCATTTGTAATACTTAAGCTACTATTTTTGACCTTGGAAACTTTATCCTTGATCCCTTAACTAATTAATGACAACAATTTTTCCCAAAAAAGAAAACAAACAGTTAATTTCTTGGTCTTTCTTATTGATTTTTTACTACTTGTTTTCGATGGTAGGTGTCCTCCCTCTAATTATATATTGACTTTTTCCATGGATCAAGACCAAGTTCGGATTTTGTTCGGAATACATAAATACGATCGTGTATAAATTATGTATATACATTAAAACAGTTTTCAATCAATAAGCGCTTTTTTTAAAAACCGACTTTTTGCAAAAAAGAAATGTTTCATTTCACACAAAAAACCTTTTTGTTGTTACATATTAAGGTGACGGGTATATACAATTCAGATAATACAAACATATGCATTTGTTTAGCATATTTTCTTATATTTTGTTGTTTTTGTCAATATTTTTAATTAAATTCTATTTGTTAAAAATGGTCTGGCTGTTTTTATAGAAGTTGGCAAAACGGAAAAATAAAGCAAAAAACAATTTTCATTGATTTATCCAATTATCGCTTTTTCTTTTTGTTTAAACTTATTACGAAGTTTTATCTTAAACAGAGATTATCATTGTATGTAAATTAAAATGTTCCAAATAAATGTTTATGCAAAATAAATCCCTTAAATATCAGTTTAAATGTCTTTACCTTAAGATGTGTCCATTTTCATTACTTAACCTCTATTTAATTTCTAAAACCCAAATTTACCTTTTTAATATGACACTAAAGTTTATAACCTTTATCTTATTTCTTATTCAAAAATTCTTATTCATGCTACTTTTATGTGCTTTTAATAAACAATTTCCATTTAGCAAAGAACAATACTGACATCTAAGAACATAAATGCGCTATTAAAAACAACTCCAATTTCGGCAAAATCTCAATAATTTTCCATTTAACCCTGTGAGAAACAGGAAGACAAAGGAAACAATAAAGCAAGAAACAACAAAATACGACACACACAACACTTAACTTAAAATTACCAATAAATCTTGTTCAATTTCTGTTAAAACATAAAAGAAAAGAACAGCTCGAGTGCATAAAAATTTAACAAATACAATTTGCACGTACAAACAGTAAAAATAAATAAGAAAAATTTACCAAAAACAAAAGAAAGGTAGCGAAGAAAAAACAATGAAAACAAAAGAACATAATAAAAGTTAAGAATAAAAAAAGGAGTTAAATCTCGTATTTATGCTTAAGGATGTTAAAAATCAAGGAAGACATGACACAACACAATATTTCAACTTTTAAATGTTTTCAAGCAAACATATGTACATATGTTTGTATGTGACTGTTAATAAATAATCAGCGAATGTATGTGAAATAATCCTGCAGGCTTTCTTTGAAAGCCCTTCTTTTTACTAACATTAAATGAGTCTTATGCCTTATTTATAATTTGTTTATACTCTAATCAAGAAAAATTTTCAATCGTTATTTTAGTTTCCCTATGTTATCTTAGTTAATATTAAAATATATTCGTTTGAATGCAATTACTTAAATTGTAGGGCATTTTATATGTCTACACATACATACATGCAATAATATATTGTTATTTTCATCGGCGTTAAAAACCAAATTGGTCAAATCATTTATTTCAAGCAAAAACAGACATAACGAAACGACTTATTAATCAGTCTTTTTTATTTTTGGTTCTAAAACGACTTTATTACAGTTTAAATGTGAAACATAAAGAACAACGAGCATCAACTATTGAAATTGACAAATACATTTTGAAAACCAATTATTTTCTTTTTGATTTTAGAACTCTATAATTTATTTATTATTGTTTTTTTATGCATTTCGTGTGAATAAAAAAATTATTTATTTAAAAGATATCTGGAATTTGCTGTTGGCATTTGGGAGATTAAGTTGAAATGCATTAAAAGAAAAATTGATTCATGTTTGGCAGATATATCGGTCAATAGAAATAAAAAAATAATAAAAAAGCAACACATGTCATGCTATTGCAAATATTAAATTAAAAATTATGGTTTTTTTAAATTAACAGTATTTTAATTTATATAAAATATATTAATAGCATTAACGTTAGTATTCAAAACATTTAATCTGTATAAACATTATCCCCCATATTTGTAAACAGTTTTTAAGTTTTAGAAGGTTTATTGAACGAAATTTTCATACAAAATTTGTTCAACAAACCTTCAATAAGTTTAAAATTTTTTTATAAATATGGGGGTATGTATTATAGTAATGTGATAGTGAATAAATTTAAAGAAATCCATTCTATATTCCTTAATTAGTTAATTTTCTATATGGGTGAACATTTTTAATAAATACATGGAATCAATGTTTCTATACACAAAAAATTAAGAATTTTCGATTGAAATTAACCGTTATATTCTTTGCATTAGAAGGGAAACGCTTCGATACAACTACTTAAAGTCAATCACAGAATATCAATAAAATAACCTGCTCCGATTTAAGTTTTTGAAATTTTTAATTTAAATAAAATATTATTTGAAAAAAAAGTTTAAAGGCTACAGTGCTTATGCCTTAATTTACTGTCATTAGTTTACTAATAGCCATGGTTTAGCTTGTGATATTTTATTTCCAGTATAAATATTATAATTTTATAATTTAAAGGGTTACCATTCTTTATCCATATAAAACAAATTACTGTAAATAAGTAAATAAACAACAAAATACATTTTTTCTCAAGCTAATAACATAACTTTAAAGTTGGTCGTATAATTTATATTATTTTCTTTTTGTAAATCTATACAAAAATGGATATGAATATAAAATAATTGTTTGCAATTAAAATTTATGGAAAATGCATAATTTCTAATCTGTGAAACAGCAACACTTTAAATTTTACTGATACAAGTTTCAATCAAAAATATAATATTTTCACAGCATATTATTTTAATTAATATTAAAGTTTTCTTTCAGGTACATTTATTTTTACCAAAAACACATTTTTAAATATTACTTATGCAAAATTTAGTATAAATAAGAATATTTTCCCCCTTAATTCTAGCATCTTAAATTGCTTAAAAATAGTTTTTTTTTAATAATCATCATTTAATTTTTTATCATAGCAGAAGTGGATTAAATCTGCATCAAAAGTGGATTAAATCTGACCAAAATAACTGAAATTGAAAAGATTTTCTACCAAATCCCACCATTCATGTCGTAAAAAAGTCAGACTGTGTTGCTTGGTAAAGTTTGCAGACTTAAAAAAATAGGGTTAAACATTTTAGAATATAAAGCAGACAACAGTTTAAGTTTAACTTGTAAAAAACAAACCTAAGATACAAAAATGTTAAGATTTTTGACAAAGAAATGCACTACTTATTCATACATACATTAACCCACTCATATATTTTTTTATTTAGTAACACATTAGTAAATATAAAGTAACAATTTACCAATTTAAGCTACATCAACGTTTAGACTGCAATACACATTCAATTAAGGAATTTTTGTATTTTTGACTACCACTGACCTGAATAACCTAAGAAATTAATGCAAAATTTACAGTTTTGCATTAAAATAGATTTTGGCGAATGAGTTATTTGCAAATATAGTGTAATATATATTGATTATACGCATACGTTACAATATAAATGGTTTTATAATCAATCATGACATAATTTTTTACTTTTTTTTGTTTTGTGATTTAAATAAAATTAAGTCTTTTTAATATAAAAAAAACAAAGAAACCCTTTTATAGTAAGATTAACACCTAATCTATAAAAATTAAACTAAATCAATAAAGGTTTATACATATGTATGTAATTATATAAAAAACTTATTTAATGAAATAACAAGATTTGCTGTCATGTCCTTTTTTCATAATTTTATATAAAATTTTGTAAGGATTAAAAAAATATTTAATTGTCTTCCTTTAAATCAACAACAATGAATTTTCCCAATTGTAAATTTAAAGAATATTAAGACTTTATCACATGACATCACAACTGTAAAGCCACTTATTGAAATTATAGTTATGCTTAAAATATTAAAAATTTATTTCGTTTGAATTTATTTAATTATAAAATAAATGAAAATCAATAATAAACTGATTCAATAGATACTGATGATTCATATGTTTTTTCTGTTATAATACACAATTACAAAGATGAACACTTACACACACTATTGTCATACAGAAATGTGCAATAAAAATCCATTTTTAAGAAAGAAAGATAATATTGTATAACGATTTAGAATTTTAATAGAACATTTGCACCAACACATTTTCATTTACATGGAATTACAACTATACTTATGTTCACATGTCTACTTAATACATATGTATGTATGCATGTTTGCATATACAAATATACTTGGCTTAAGAGACATTTTATTTTTTTATTTTTTATTTATTTAAAAAAAAAACTTGTATTAAATATTCAGTAAAACAACAAGATATAATAATAATTCTATAAAATCTAAAGGATTTTCATGACATAAATCGAAATTTTCTCAATAATATTTTATAAATGTGCATGTTTACGTATATGTGTGTGTCTGTGTGTGTAAGTACATATGAAATGTGCAATATACAAACATTTATGTTTTACAATTGTATATGCTTGTATTTTTAATGTATAGGGGTGTGTGCATTTATTTCCATTTAAATAAATATAAGAAAATGTCAATCATGTAGAATATGTAAATTGTGACATAAATAAAAATTTTTAAATCATAACCAAACGAAATTGACAAGAAAGAAACACTTTATACAATTGTAACATGCAAATCCTAAATACCAGTACAAACAGACAGATACAGACACACACATACAGACACTAATCTACACAATTTATGTGTACGACTTAAGGTGGTTTCACTTTTTTGGAGAATAATTTTCCTTTATGTTTTTAGTATGAAATAGAATTCTTGTTAACTTGCTACAAATGAAGTATCACATTAGAGGTATTTAGAGATCATAAAAATGTTTATTTTGCGATAATGCTTAGATATAAAGCGATATATTATTTCCTTTATCATAAATAAACTACTTATAAAGCTGACTGCAATGATTGTGAATTTGTCGTTGTAAAAAAAATTTAAAGAATGTACAAAAAATTAATTAATTTAAAATTTTTTTTTTAAGTTTTAAAACGTTATTCAATTAAAACAGTATATATTTTTCTCCAAATAATCAAACAATATTTGAAATTGTAACTCCACTATCAACAAGCTGCTTCATTTTCTTTCAATATAACAAGTAAAATAATCGCAAATAATTTTATGAAATATTACGTTTTCAAATAAATACCCCTCTAATATCTAAAGCTGATTGCATAGAAATTCTCTATAAATATTTAGAAATGTGTCATACAAACTCATTTATACACTCACGCACACATGAACACTCATATATATTTAAATTGAAGAAATGTAAAAATATAAGTAACAAAAAAGAAAAAGGAACAAATTATTTAATATAAGTTTGATTCCAATACAAAGCTGTATCTAATAATACTCGAATTAGTATACGAGAACCGACATATATGATAAAGCGTATGTGTGTAAATGTTTCATTCTTTTTGTTTGTTTTTTAAGATTTGTATTATTTAATAAAAACAAAAAAAAGCACCTCTTTTAATTTATATTTTTTAATGTACGAGTGTTGAATTTACAATTTTAATTGCATAAATATGCAAGAGTAGGCAAACGTTTGTATTATTTTTTTACATACACACACTCACTTTAAACGGGTTGGAAATGTTGGTATAAGAAAAAAATCAAAACCTCTGTATTTAGTGTGCAAAGCTGTATCTATGTGTGGAATTGTGTTTAAAAATCATATAATTTTTGCAACATTTTTCTTTTGGTTGGTAAAACGTGAGATCACATTTTTATGGCTTTTAGTTTGGGGTTTTTGTTTGTCATATTTTATTTAACATATCTTTTTTGTTAAAAATTTTTTTTTTACGTAAAGTTTTTTGTGAAGTGGTGAAAGTGTTATGTTTGGCAGAAGATTTGTAACATAATTTATACAGATTTGTAGTAAGTAACTAATGTAAAGCAGCTCAGGTTAAGTTATGTGTTTGTACTGTTAAGCTTATATGCAGAATTCTAAGGTTTTTATGAAACTAATTGAATTCTTAAAGACCTTCCTAGAAAACGCAATGCGTTCTGGCAAAAGAGTATTGAGTAATTTACAGGTTTTCAAAATTTGAAATCCTTATCTACAAGCCAAATGAGCTGATTTCATATTGACACTTGAAGAGATTATTATTTTTAAACGAACAATATTTTTGGCATCATCAACTGATCAACTCTCCTTAAATTCTTTAAATACTGTCTTCAAATCCTCTAAAGCTGGATTTATAATCCAATCATATAAACGATGGCCGCAAATAATTTTTTTAAATATTTTTTAATAATAAGAGTTAGTATTTTCACATTTAGTGCCGTTTGGTTTCTTAAACTTCCCGTATTTTGGGACGCCCTTATATAGTTTTAAAGAAACGTGTTAGTCATTAAAATTCAATTTTTGTATTAAAAAAAGGAATAAACAGAAATAAATAGTAGATTTAAAAAAAAACAGAAATTAAAACGCTGAGCTTAGCCTCAAAAATTATAACTCATGCAATTAAGATTTCCCAACTTCTTCTATATTCCCACTAACAATATGTTTTTTTTAAATTTATGTTTTAAAAAATAAACTTTAAAGTTAAAAAAGTTTAAAGGTGTGGTTTTGCCTTATTGCTAAACAAATTATTTCGTATTAGGTTTTTTTAAAATGAAATGGTATACAGTCCCATCAAAGGCGGGGTACAGTTGTGCACCGCTTCTAGTTCTAATGAAAGATTACTTGATTTTTGCATGAGATTGCTCGCGTAGAGGCTCTGCATTATAGCTTCTTAATGATTTTCTTGAAGAAACTGCTGAATATATTCATTTTGCACATCTTTTTTGTAAGCTAATAGTTTCAAAATGTAATAAAGGAAGCAGTAGGTATGCACTAGTCAAATTTACTGCTTTTGAATTAGGATTTTTTTTTTGCTAGGGTACTTAACTTAACTACTAGTGGAGATGTTAATATAACAAACGCTATATGTGACAAAATATTTTTAATGGGAAAAGAACATTATTATAAGACACCTATAATTGGTAAACATTTTAAAAATAATTATATTAAAAGTAAATGCAGAAACCAGCAACTAAAAATACATATTCCTTTGACCTCTTATTTTAATTTTAAAAATAGCAGTATCGGTTAGTCGTCATAACTAAAAGAAAATATTTTTTTAGCTTCTCAGTTGGATTTCATATGCTAATGTAAAACAAAGTGTGATGGCAGATTCTGTTGTTTTTGATGGTGATGTCCTTGTTGTTGTTACTTTGGAATTTTTACCTGGTTCTGACACTTGTTTGTTCGCCAGGATTTGTTAAAATGTATTTATGTGTGCGTGAGTGTGTGTGTGTGTCTGCATATTTGTAGCAAATTCATTAAAAATTTTTTTTATTTGTCTTTATATTTACTTCTGTTATGAAATGTTTGTATTAGTAGAGCATTTTTTAGAAAAATATAAAAATTACACTTACTGAAATATTAATTACACATATACACACATTGGAAAATATATGCACTCTGTGGTTGAGATTATAGCAGATTCCTAACTGGCTGCTTTTACATTTGCTCTTTTTTTCTCTGCCGCTGTTTTCTCTACATTGAACGTATAGTCCATTTATAATGCTTTTTATTTCAAACATGTCACTATTTACAAATATTATAAAAAAGTTAAAAAAAAACTGCTTGAATTTAAATTAATTTTTTTTTGTAAAAACTTGTTTTAATTGTTTGCTTAAGTTAATTAATTTAATTTTTTTGTTGACAAATATAAACATAAAAGTTTTTCCAGTAGCAATTAGTGTTAAATTTCCTTTTTTTAGATTTGATGAACATAAAAAAAAAATCTGTATAGTTTTTTTGAGATTAAAATGTTTATTATAAAAGTTAATAATTAGAGGTAATAATTTTGGGTGTATTATTGTCGTTTTTAGGTTATCACACAATAAAAAATTTAACATGAAAGTTGTTTAAGAGTTTAATTTTTTAACAAAGTTCTCATTAATTATGAGTTTATCCTGGTTTCTTAAACTATTCAACATCTTCATATTGACATATTATATTGCAAATAACTCTCTAATAACAAATGCTGATACCATTAGATACTTGCAGACCTTTCTAGTGACAGATAAAATGTAAGGTCCAAAACGTTTATGAAGTGATATTTAGTTAATCCAGCCAATTTCTTTAGAGCTATAACGAGTAATTTCCACAAAAATTTAACATCAAACATTAATTTTCTTTCTCGTGTAAGAAAAACTATGTATTAAGGTTTTTTTCAACTTTTTTTTTCTTTTACTTTGACCTTGACCGTATTTATATAAAAAGTCATTTTTTTTGTAGACAAATACTAAACTATACTAGAGAAAAGAGAAAAACTCTTCGTCGTGGCCTTCACATATAAATAATTTGTTTTGCATCAGCAACTTTTCATTACACAGATACACATCTAAACACACGCACATCTTACATATTTCACTTAAGTGCGTGTTTAGTATAAAGCAAAAGGTGAAACAAATTTATTTTACACTTACAGTCTTAGAAGCGGACAAAGACATTTTATGAAACGGCAAGAAAATACTACTGATTCAAATTAACACTCACATGTCATTATGTAAATACCAAACGATGAGATAACCAAACGTTTTTTTCCTGTTCTACTTTACAGCGTTTTTTTTACAAAATATTTTCTCTTAAAAAATTTTGTTATAAAAATATTTTTTTCTGAAAATCTTTAAATTTTATAAATTTTTTTTTGGATTTTCTATTACTGAATATAGTTTTTTGAAACTTTTTTTAAAAGACTCCTATAACAATAAATTTGGTCAAAACATTTGCTTTAAGAAAAATGTACTTTTTTTTAAATCTTTTAGAATTTTTTTCTATTCAATCGCTTTAAATGGAAATTGTTAAAAATATATTAAACAAAAAGATTTCTTAAAATAAAAAAATAAAAAATGTTTTTAAAACTTTTCTGAAAATTCTCTACAATTTAAAAATATCCTGTAAATCAAGAATTAAATTTTTTGGGTTAAAAAACAGAAATTTACTTAAAATCTTGTGTAAACGTTCAAGTTTTTTTTTTAAGTTTTAAGAGAAAAAAATGCTATAAAATAATTTTCGGTTCTTAACAGTTATAAATTATATATTCTAACAGAAAATTTTCAAGATGTTATGTGAAATTGTTTTTAAAAATAACTAAAAGAAAAAAAACTAAAATCCCATTTTTATTACAAAGACAGTTTAGTTTTTAAAGTTCAACTTTAAATTCAATATTTAAAATTGTTTATTATATCGAAAATTTCACTAAAAATAAATATTAAAAAAATATTGTCTTTGTTTACTAAAGTATTTTAAAAATATTGGAAATTTTTAAAAATAATATTTTTTGTCTGCTCTGTCTTTACAAACTAACATTAACCCTCAAAATAAAATTTATTTTATCCAAAATAATATGTTGGGACTGCCTTATCTTAAGGCTTTGATGTTCCTGACGATAATGATAATGTTGATACCATGTTGATCACACCACATAAAATGATTTTGGTAATTTACATTAAATTGTCCCAGAGGACTAATATTGAGTTTGACTTTAACTTACATTAATAAAGATGCAAACAAGACCTTAATCTGTTTACAAAAACACATCTCCCTTTGTTTGTTGTTTTCTTAAGAATAAAAAAGAAACTGTACATCAGTATTTAGTTTATAAATAAATTTTACTTACTCACACATATATATGTGTCAATGTTTATGTGAATTTATGCATGTTTTTTTACCTTTAAGCTTAAATATGTTTTA
>NDXZ01003115.1:0-18404 GCA_003055125.1 Paykullia maculata | reverse complement strand
GCGAAATGAAAAGCTATTGCAATGAAATTTGGCATATTGAGAGATTAGAATTGGTCTCCTTGAAATTATTATTATAAATTTATTGTTGGCAGAGGAATTTTATTATAAATAAATATGAAAATAGGTAAACACTTAAAAGAAAATGTCATTAAAAGTTAAAGGGTTTCGCCAGTAATCATTGCTACAGCCAACAATCACTTAAAGTTGTTAAAAAAAAACATTTGACGGTTCCAAGCTGCATTCACAAGGGCTAGATATGGATTCTCTGCTTGCCTTTCCGTACATTTCTGAAAGGATAAAACTAGAAGTTCTTTATCGAGAAATATTGACAAAAGTTTCACCCAAAGTAGAGAAAATGATGCCATATAATTAAATGACAAATTTAGTGATAATGTGTGTGGAAGCAACATTATTAAAAAGCAAAGCTGTGATTTAAAAGCAACAAACTCATATGGTCTGTCTGCGAATTATCTGCCTGAAAAATTGTTAAAAGTCGGTGATGACACTCTGTATTTTCTTGAAACTGCTTTATGACCCTATAAAACAAAATTTTATCAACGATTTTTAAATAAAAGCAGCTCGAAAACCAAAAGACGTAAATGAAAACTTTATAATGTAAACGAGAAAATAGTTATTAAATTGGTTTTGCAATTTTATCCAGTTTTAAAACAATTTATTATTTAATATTTGTAAAATCGACGAATATACATTTATACACACATTCAGCCATAATTTAAAAAATTTTAATCGTGTTAAAGAAATGGTAACATTGATGCCTTTCTGTCGTTTTCGACACACTTTCTCCCACCAACATCGACTTATATTTAATATAGTCCAAGGCTTTGTAAGATAACCGAAGTTTTTTTTTAGTTTTAAGACTTGAAAAAAATATATTAACGAAAACACCTTTTCAATGAATTTTTTTTTCAATTGTTTTGAATTTTGTTATTTTTTCGCTGGCTTATTTCAAATATTTTTGTGCATTTAGAAATTTGCGCTGACCCTTCATGACATATAAGTAAAATTATTTAAGTATGAAGATGAGTAAATAAAAACAAGAATTTATGTATTTTGCATTTTATAGTCATTAATTTTAATAAAATTAATCTTAAAGGCCAATAATAATAAACATAAGACTAACAAAATAATGAACCTAATTTAATAAACAGAAGTTTTTTTTTTTTAACAAAAAGATGTAATGAAAAATAAATTAAATAATTTTGATATAATAGAAAAATTTAAAAAAGAAAACAAGGATTTTCTACTTAAAAAATACATAATAACAAACAAATGAAACAGGGGAAGAAGGGGTCAAACATTGAAGACATTTTTTCATTTCTTTAAACTTGTTAACTCTCGAGTATACACTATATATAATGTTTATTTAAAATAATTTATATAATTTTCATGTATTTCTACATACAAAGCAACTTTTCGTTTATAATTATTAAAGACTTTTTAAAACATTTGTTACGCTGTTCATTTTAATCAACAAAACATTTTTCCAAAAATTTGTTTATCCTAATTGTTGAAAATATGAGAACTAAGTACAGGTAGATGATATACAATTGCAATTCATACATATATATAACAATTTACATTTATGAACGTTAAATAAATAATTATGTACTTTGAGTACAATTTTAAATGATTTTGTAATGTTTTTGTTTAACCTTTTCTCTTGTTAACTAACACAGCATATCGAAATGAGGTTAAATTACAAAATTAAATTAAACAATTTTAAATAAATTAAGTAAATTAACAACTTTTTTTTCTCGATCTTTTTTTCTTATAACTTTTTTTGTTTAGCACTCGAGAAGTATGGCATTCGTGTTGAGTTTTTTTAGATTTTCGGTTCAAAAAAGGGAATTTTAAATCCAGACTTTTTAATTATATTTGGCGAAATTTTATTGCTTATTGCAGTAGATGGTAGAGCATCAACTGAGGGTGGAATCTGTTGTGAACGATCAACATGTGGTGGCAGTTGCAAATTTAAGGGATCACGCAAGCGTCTCAAATCATATTCTATTTCAGCAATTTGACGTTTCAATTTATTGTAGCTGTCGACATCGAAATTTTTCTTTTTGGCACGTTTATACAAAGTAATGAGGTAATGGCGGTCTTTTACATCAGGCATAATGTATTCCTTATGAAAATAAAAAAAACGAAAAACAAAATGTAAAATAGAAAAACAAATTGCAAAATTGTTGTCATTAAATACTTACAGTTTTCGTTATGCAGTAGTAGGCATACATGGCCATTGCCGTGCCATAGGTAACGAAGTATGTAACTGGTTCCATAATGTCCCAAGAGTATTCCCACCATGTCAGTCTTGCCAAGATACCAAATTGTACCGACATCAAACCTAAGCCAACCCACGTCATTATGTTCGTTTTACGATCAGCTTGAGCGCTTAATTCAAATTTTTCCTAAAATAAATCAAATTGATTAATTTAATAAAAAAAATATTAAAAAACAAACAATTGCTATAACTGTAATAACTTAAAAGAATATTTGTTGGCGTAGGGTTACCTAATTGAAATATCTGATTTAGGCCCGTCCATACATGTATGTTTTCTTAAAAGCTGTAAAAATACACGCATATCATAACATTATCATCGTATGTGTTAGGATGAGGTTAAGCCGAGAACATAGTCCTACATCCATGTTGTGAAAACTGGTCGTTCTTATAATGTGGTAAAAGACCCAGCAACATTAACCAGACGACTTGTGAATAATAACGATGAGTCAAGTTGACCACTTAATAACGAAGTGAATAATTTTTTATTAAAATTCATTACGAGTGACAAGGCTAACTAGTTTTAATTGGTCTTTAATTTTACCGGAAGTTTTATATTATTATTTTTAAAATTATCTCTTTTAAAAAGGCGAAAGATTTATTTATTCTTTATACTTTGTATTCGATTTGTGATTAAAATTTGTTTTCTTAACTTTTCTTAGCCTTAGGCTTTTGCAAGCTACACGGGGGCTATAACCAGCACGGCTCAAGGTAGTGGCGAGATCATGGCGTGGGACTACATGTCGACAGAAGGTGTTGGTAGTTTGATATTCATTAATGGGACAATGCACAAGTCGGTCTATTTAAATATCTTAAAGGAAAACCTATCAAAGAGTGTTAAGAAACTTGATCTTGGTGATAACTAACTTTTACTTTTAGCAAGACAATGACCCCAACACACTGCCCATGATTTCATGTCCGTATGTGGATCATTACCCTGAAGGATATAACCCACTGGAATTGGAAAAAATTGGAAGGGAAATGACTAAAAATCTTGTCAACTCAATGCCAAATGGATTTAAAAGGAAAAGCTTATTAACACGATATCAATCTTATAGTTTATCTTAGCAATACTAAATGTGTGAATAATTTTGTCCCCATAAAAATGGATGCAATATTAATTATTTCTTGTTAATTTTATAAATAATTTAACTCGGTTAAAAAAAAATGTCGCAAAGTTATTGTCTTTAGGAATTATAATTATAGTTTAATATTTATAAAGCAAATGCATGTCTGAATAATTTTGTCCATCTCTGTACGTATACCTACATACACACATACTTATACGCTCTTCATTATATATATTGTAAGAAATAACTTACCTTTTCTAAAGGTGCTATTTGATATTGTAAATCTTCTAGTTTTGTTGTCAGTTCTTGCTCCTTTTGTATGTGATATTCGCCAACATGTAAGGCTTCGTACAACTGTTATTTTGGAAAAATTAAATTAAATTCCAATTGAATTCTAAATGATTTAAAGTAACATCTATCTACCTGGGCTACTAATGCTTTAATGTCACCTAATTTATTAATATCTTCAACTTGAATTCTTTCCCGCTTCGGAGGAACTACTTTATATTTTTGGTCGTTGATTATTATCCTGTAAAGAAAAGGGAAAGTTGCAATGTAAATGAAACAAAAAAAGAAAATATATTATTTCGATAAATAGACTTAAGAATAGAAAACACCCTAATATGTGAAATAACTTTAGAGAAATTTAATTTTTTTGTTAATATTTAAACGCGTGGGTGGTGAAATTTTGTGTTTAAGTGAAAATTTCAATGAACTTTTATTAAAATTTTTTAATTTAACAAAGCAAATCCAGTTCGGTTTGCTGGTCCTGAGCACATATAGATGTATTTAAAAATTTCTTATATAAAAATAATATACATATCGCTCATTTGCTGCAGCAACGTTATAACTCAAAATATTTAATGTTTCATGAGACGCATTTCCGGTTTTTAAACCGATGTATTTTTTTTCTTAAATTTTTGAATGCAAACAAGATTATGGCATCTTGTCCTTGTCACTTTTCTAGATACCTTATCGATGTTGGCCATACAAACGATAAGGCACAACTAAATTACTACGTTATTGCAATTAATAAACAAAATGTTTCTATGGCTGATTCACAGGAATTTGTCAGTTATTAAAACACCTTATTTATTAAATACTGGTGCTAATAACTCGAAATATGGGTTTTTTGAATTATGACGTTGTTATAGCAAATGAGAGATATGTATATACAAACATAATTTTTTCAGTTTGTTTACGTTATACGACAAATGCGTCATACAATGTTTTTCCTTTATATGGGAGGTGTAAGTATATGTGTTACAGTGAAAAAATATATTTTTGAAAAGAGATTTTAAAAAGATCCAACAATATTCCCATAAATGTGTTTTTTAATCGAATGGGTAGTTTTAGCGACTTCCCCTTACATGCAAATTAACTTAACCTTTTTGTAATATTATTACAGAAAACTATTTCTTCAATAATAAACACACACATATGTAGGTTTTTCAATAAAAACTTTTTTAGATGTTAAAAGGATTTTTGTCATTTTGTATTTTCATTCACTTCCTCTTACAAATGGTGTTTTACAAATATTTAAGTTTGATGTTGATTAAAAGTCTTACTTACCAAAACTGTTCATCCATCAGACTTTCTATATTACAAGTTGATGCTATTCTAACGCCACTATTATTCAGTATTGTGGCCCGATCAATGCCTCGATCTTCTGTTTTCAGCATTTCAATTAGATCGCCGACTCTGTGCGAGACCGGTTTTAAAGCAAAGCGGCATTTTTCATTTCGACTAGGAAGCGGTATTGTAAGGTGAGGTAAACCCTGAATATATTCAACGGATACATCTTCTGAAAATATTAAAAAAAATTTACAATTAAAACGAATTACTTATTTCTTCTCAAAAATATATAAAATGGGAAAACAAACGAAAAATAAAATAACAATTTGCTACGACAAGGTCATTTAATATAAAATAAAGTGTAGCTGTTGCAAAAATAAAAAAATAAAAATTAAAAATTATTCCTAATAACAATAAGTTTTCAAGTAACTAATAACAAAAATAAAGTTTTACTCCTTTCAATTGAAACACACACACATAAAATGGTAAAAACACGTATTGTCTGCAGTTTTGTATGTGCGCGTATGTGTGTGTGTGTGTTTTAAACTAAAATATAATTTTTGGTTATTATTAAACATTTATAAAGAGCAGTCAGTAGTAGCTGTTCTCTGTAACAAGTTCACAAATTCATTTAGTCAAATATTTATGTACTATTGACTAAAGTTTCAACGGACTGACTTAAGTTTTTAACTGCAGTATTCAAATGTTTGAACGTTTGAACGAAGGTATTATTTTACAGCAGTGTTGCCGTTGCACAAAAATTAAGTGGAGAACGTTAGCGGTATAACGTATATAATGGATTTTTGCACGATATCATGTTTGAAGATGTTTTTAGTAATGTGACTAAAAGAAAGTCGGCGTAGATAAGCGAGCAGATAATAATGTATTAAAAATTTAGGGGTGTCATTTTAAAACAAAACTGTGTCTGTTTTACTTTAAATTTCATATTTAAGTTTTTTTAAATTGACAAAAATAACTTTGTTTTGCAAAATCTGTTTATTACAGAATTTAGTAAAAATTTTTTTTTCAAATAATTAAATCAAAAGAAACAAGTAAGACCACATGTGCTTTAAACTACAACACAAAGAATTTTTGGGCTTTATATTGGAGTCATATCATTTTTTTTTAATTTTGTAAAGATATACTTACATTGACGCGAAGCATTTTTGTGTTGAATTTTATTTCGATTTCAATTTCTTTACCAGTTTAATGACTGCCAAGGAGATTTCCCCAATTTAGGTAGGGAAAGTTTTGCCCCTATGATACCTATATTTTAAGCAGTTTTAGGACGACTGACTGAATGGCAAGCATAAATTAAATTTCAATAGAACTCAATGGTAACCCTATCGCACCCACACTTTCAACATCATTACATGGGTACATAAATACATACGCATGCCACAACTTAAAAAAAATACCAATTAGAAGGCATCACTGCAGATCCAGAGAGCTTAAACAAAACATTTCTTTTGCACTTAATCATGCTTTATTTATGGCACAATTCAAAGAAGAAAAAACATATGTTTTAAAGCAAGATAAGGCAACAAAATGTTTAGTTAATAAATAAAACTATAATTAAAATAAATGTTTAAAGCATTTTACACTTTAAGTAAAATGTTTTTAACCGTCACGAGTATCTGTTGTAATTAAATTAAAGAAAATTGATATAATGAAATTAAAAATATTAATGGATAATGTATATGGTCACACATACATCCATACATAGATGCATGCAAAAAATATTAATTTAAAAATAAAATTATTAAAACCAAAATCACAGCAAAAAAATATTGTAAAGAAAATCATATTATCTATCAGCTGAATGATTAATTAGAGCGAATCTCAATACGACCAAAACTATAAATTAAAGTACGCGTTGAGATCTCGTAGTCGTATGTAAGAGTTGCAGCACACGCATACATACACATGTAGTAGAGTTGTCCTTTAAGTAGTAGTCAGTTTCACTATTTTTGGTATATAAAACGCTCAATTAATTCTTTATATACATAAAATAATGAACAACTTATTTTAATGTTGATAAATTCTTTATTTACAAAAAATTTGCAAAATGTGTTTCAACTATAAAACTTTAGATATACATATTCTCAATTTTAAATATAGTTAATTACTTCAGTTTTAAAAAAAAAATTTCATAAAATGTTTTTTTTTTTTGCAAAAATGAAACAATTTCTAGGTTACGCGATAGATAAAAAACAAATTAAATTTTATTTGATTTTATTATCGTTCCACTGTGCAAAAATTAAAACTGCAGCGAAAAAGCAAAACAATATTTTTACAATGTTCGTGTTGAGACTGTTACGCTGTCATAAGGCGTATCGAAATAAATCGGTCAAAAACATAAAAAACAATCGGTTTTTCTTTGTTTTAGTCGTAAAAAATAAATAAATAGAAAAATTGCACAAAACTATAGAGAATTTTTTTAAATAAAAATAAATGAAAAAAATAATTTTTTTGTAATAAATTTTCACTTGAAAGAAAAACGGGAAAGAGAAAAATTTGATTTGGGAGGAACTTGTAAAACAGATGCGAAAACTCAATATATACTCTTTTGTTTTCAATTATCTTTGTCTTTGTATGTATTTAAATACATACATACATATGCTTTTGTTCTATACTAGGTTAAATGTAGCCGCACAATTTTCGGTTATTTTAGTTAAAAACAAATCAAATTATTTAGAAAAACTGTGGTTATTTCTGATTTGCAACCTTTATACAGCCCAGAAAATTTAAACTCTTTAAATAAATTAAACAATTCATTGTTTGCACAAGTATAAGTATTTTTGTATGTATGAATAGCATTCAGCATTCGTTATTAGTACTATTTTATATGTAACTTGTTTGTTGTTACTTTATAATAGATCCAAAGTAATTCTTGCAGTAGATGTTAAGTAAATCATAAACTGCTACGTTACTTTTGCCAGAAATTAATCTATATAAAGTTACAGAGTATCTTACAAATAAAATAAAATTTGTTTAAGCCAGTTTCTTTTTAATTTTTAATTTAGTTTTAAACTTATAGCATACGTTCAAACATTAACATTTACCAGCCATTAATCTGTTACCTGTTGAAAATAAGCCATGTTTTCCTACATAACTTTGTATTTGTTTTGCAAAGTAAAAGCTGTTAAAGCAAGAACTAATTAATAAAAATAATTCAAATTCTGTTTGGCTTTATGTCAGTTGTGAATATCTTTGCAAAGAAAAGCGCAGAGAAAAAAGGAAAAAGGAAAAAATAGCCAATACGATGTTAATATATAATTGCGACCTGCAGAAAATTGTCCTAAAGCCATCGGAGTAGCAAGATAATTTCCCTGGGGGGCTAAGGAAGTCTTAAAATTAAAAATTTTGGGGGAGGGGCTAAATTTTTTCTAGGGCAAGCCTCCCCAGACAGGTGCCTAAAACATAAGCTATTATGCTAAAAAAAACTCTAAAGAATTTGACTGAAACATTATCAACTACAAATATCTCCCAGCAGAGTCACTTTGCTAGAAAAAAAAAATGTCAAAAAAAAGTTTTCTTTAAGTAGCACCGTTTTTGGCAAAAGCTTAAATGCAAGGTCAAGTGGTGTTATTGGCATAAAAAAGTTATCGTCAATGCATAAAAGCAATTATTAAATATGTATCATAACCAGGGACCGAAACAATTATGAGCAATTTTTTTTTTAAATCACGATTTAACAATTATTTTCGTTTTTAATTTTTTTCTGGTTAAAAATAATGATTACTTTAAACTTTTATTGTTAACTTGCAGTATTTAAATTAATTTGTGAATTTTTTTTTGCTTTACTACTAGTCTCTGTATAATAAGTTTGCAGTCAAATATTTAATATAATTTCAGAATTGGTGCTGAAACTACATAACTAATTTTATAACGATCATCAAAAGAAATTTGTTACAAACATTTGGCTTTATGTGATACTAATTTAAGGTAAATTTTATTTTGATTTGAATATCGTCAACAGCTTTATGGGCGTTTAGGTCATATCAATTATAGTTCAATCAATTTGCTGATTTCAGTAAAAAGAATTTTATTCCTAGTTATCAAAAGTTTCTGTAGGTGGAGCTGTCTTGATACAAATGTTTTAAATGCATTAAGGGGTCGTTACGAAACTTGTTTCTGGCAATTTTTGAGTTACAAACGGCCGACCTTCAACAACAAACGCTAAGGATCAACGATAATTAATTTCTTTTAGCACGAATCGAACTATATACAGGCAATACAGCTAAGGCCATAATTAATATTCTGTATGAACGATTTAAGGGTGCGGTTATCTTCTTGTGTATTTTTTTATGTCTAAAATCTGGCCAATAAGCCACAATCGAGCAGTAACGTTAAAGTCAACATAAGCTAGGCCATCGCTTAAGTTCAGTTGAATTTATGCGGTAAAATTATTAAAGATCAGACTTTTGGGTTTGTGAATACATGACAAGCAGCATAATGGCATATATTTATTAGTTAAAACTAATTTTAATTTTAATTACAACATCATACCACCCTTATTGAAAAAACATTTATATTTACATACATATGCATGTATATGTATGCATATGTACATATGTACATATGTTATATTTTTATATTTAACCATTAGCCCCATTGTGCATTTTACAGTAAGTTAAAAGAGAAGACAGTCTAGACTTAAGAAAGAACCGATTAATTAAATAAAAAATTTAATTTAAACACAAATATATTTCTAAGGTTATTTATTGTTGTTTTTTTTCAATATCACCTTTAATTGTTGGACTATTGTTTGTTTATTAATGAAAATAAAATGCATCAGGTCTTTCCGCTCCCACCAATGCAACGATATTTTTGTACTTTAAAATAATGTTTGACTTTGAAAGTATAAAAATGTTTAAAAATTTCTTTAATTACTTTTAATCGTGTTTCGCTTGTAAGACAAGTGAATGGTAGATGGCTGAAACGTTTTTAAGACGGTTGGCTGGTTGGCTTTTTTCTTCTTCTTCTTTTTTTTCTACTTTAACTGCTAAACTGGGAATGTGGGTAACTAGTTAATGTTATTAACATCAGTAACAACCAACCACTTTACCTTATAGTTTAAGGTGTGTAAGTGTTTGTTTAGTAATACATTTAAAATGTTACTTACTGAGTAAATAATTAATAATTTCATGCATTTTGATTTTTTGGGATTTAAGAAACTACAATAATATAAAATAAAAAATAAATGTTTCGATTGTTTTTTTTTTTATTTCTACTTGTTTTCTTATAATTTGTTTTTTTAATTTCTAATATTTAAAAAGCACAAACGTCTAAGCACACTCTATAATTTTAAAACCAAAAGAAGATATTTTATTTTATTTTCAGTTAACTTTCTGATTTTCGCGTAAAAAGACGTTTTTTTATAACAACTTCCAGTCTTAAATTATTGGCTTTGTTTTGAAATTCCGGGGTGATTTAGAAAAAACAAACCCGAAGAATACGTTGAAATAAAAAAAAGGAAACTAAAAATTTAACGGTAATTTATATAAAAATAAAATAAAAAGTTTCTGTATTTTTGTATGAAAGTTTTACAAAAAATAGAAATAAATGTTTTAAAAAAAAAACATGAAATTATTACTAAATAAATGACAAATAAAAGTTCTAAAATCAAAGTTATCTTTTGAAGTTGAAGTTGTTTAAGTTAATTTTTTTTTTAAATAAATTAAAAAAAAACACAATTCTTTTGAAAGCGCAGCAGCCAAAAAAAAAGTTTTGAAGTACTTGTTTGAAATAAAAATGAAACAAATTTGTGCATCTTGTATTTAGTGGAGTGAATAAATTTTGTCAAGGACTTTTTATACTTTCTAATATTCGTGGACAAATATCTTTAACATGTGCACTTTAAACAACTAAACTTTAGCTAAACAATAATAAATGCTGGTGCGGTTTGTAAAATTTAAAAGAAGAAGAAGAAATGATAAATGTACATAAATAAATAAAAAATATAATATTTTGAAATAAATTCGTGATAATATTTTGAATCATGTAATCTTCTAATCAAATATGTTGAGTGCTCATATCGTATACGGAAGTGTATTTTAGCATTCGCGTTTTTATGAGATAAAATTTATCCTCCCTTTAAAAAAAAAACAAAAAAGACAATAGGCCTGAGTGAAACTTAATAAATTTAAAAAAATTTGAAATGCAAAAAATGTTTTATTTAAAACCACAAGGACAAATTATAGAATGGAATAAATATTAAATATTATTTTATTTACAAAAGAAACTTTGTTGTATTTCTTAATCGTACATAAGTATCCTATGGGCCAATAATTAAAATCGGTCGACTGACAGCTTCAAGACACTCTGTGAAGCGTTTTTTAACTGCCTTAAATTAGTTTTTATTTTGAACAAATTAATTGTGAATTCATTAACAAATTCCAATTTCGTTTAAAAATTCAAGACGGTCAAGTGTTGTATTCTTATATTATAAGCCATGGGAAAATAATATAAAAAAAATTGATACAAAAACAAGTAAAAGCGATATATTTGCCAGGGCCAAATCTTATATACCCTTCACCATGTGTGGCCAAATGGTATAATTTTTTTCAAATACATTTGTAGTTTATTTCAAAGCTGCAAAACAATAATTTTGTTGTGTAAAAAAAAAATAATTATTTTTTTGTGGGAAAAAAAACGAGGCAGTCGTCTTTTTTTGCTTATATCTCAGCCGGTTATCGATGGATCTTGCCAGTTTTCAATACCGATTATCTCGAAAGCATTTGCAAAAGTTTGATACCAAATACAACCCTGGGTGACCTTTGGGAGCTACGAAAACTTGATTTTAACATACACACGGACAGACGGATAGACGGACATGGCTAAATTGACTTCCCTATCTATAAGGATCCAGACAATATATACTTTATAGGGTCGTAAATGAATATTGTAGAAATTACAAACGGAATGACAAACCTATATATGTATACCCTTGCCACATGTGGTGAAGGGTATAAAAGGACTTCTCGCAAGTGCAATAAAATAAAATCTGACAAGGTCAACGATTTTTTTAAGCTGTAAAATTATTTTCTTTTATTGTTAAACTGAGATGGTGTAGAGACAGTTTTTTAAGTTATTTACCATATTTTAAACTTTTCTATACTTGTCAAGTGTGCCAAGCGTTTTATAGAAAGAACTAAATAATTGTAATTGTTTACAGCATTCGAGCAAAACGTATCCTTGTCAGGAATGGGATGACGTTTGACGGTAGTAGTGCATGCACGAAATTTTATAAAGTTACAATCATTATTCTATTTATTATGACATTTTTTAATTTCGGGATATATGGAAAGAACACACATTCTTTTTTTAATTTTGGCAAATTTTAACAAGTGCACCAAATCTTGTAGCTCCACGATACCTTTTTCTAATTTAGGTCGCTCCTTATATAAAAATGCTACACTATGCGCTGCCGCTATGCAACTTCAGTTATTTGTTTTAACTCAACCACTCAGCTGTTTTTGTATTGAAAACTCTTGTAAGAGTCGTTTTGCAAGTTTAAACATGTGGAGCAAATAGTAATTTAATGTATTTTGTTTTTGTGGACTTGCAAATGCTATATTTTTTGCTCAATAATGCACGACTTGCACAGTTTGCATTATAAAATTGGATCGTTAATAAAAAAAAAATTTTTTGATGGGTAAAAAATTTAAAAATGAATCTGAGCTAAAAAAAATTAAAAATATTTTTCAAAAAAAATGTTTGACTGAGAACTTATAAATAAAATGAAAAATGAAAAACTTAAAACACTTTATAATTAAATTTATTTTGTTTTATCTATTTATCTATAATATGCACATTAAGATGTTGTTATGGTGGTTGTTATAAAATCACGCAATTCCTTAACATTAGTGTAGATACCCGGATACTTATTGTGGCCACAGTCTTCTCCTTCCGATATAACACCACAAAATTGGTTATTTATAATAGCGGGACCTCCAGAGTCGCCCGCACAGGCATCTTTTTTACCCGGTACGAAAGCACAAAATGTTAAATTTGAAATAAGATATTCACGATACATGTACGAACATATATCTCTTTCAACCACTTGCACTGTTGCCGTTCTTAGCTGGTTGGTTTCTTGCAGTTTAGCATTTTCATTCAATTTACCCCAGCCGTATATTTGGACATTGCTGCCAGGACCCCAAACAGTTCTACACAATCTAATTGGCCGTATACGTAAACCAGAAATGGGAAACTCTAATTTTAACACCGCCAGATCGATTAGCAGTTTGACGTAATCTTTAGGAAAAATGATTTTGCTAATTCCAACTCTTACGCCCCTCTGAAAGCTATGAGTAACTCCTGCTACTATACTAAAACATTCAACTTGTTTAATATTAACACAATGGGCTGCAGTCACAACAAACTGTAATGATACTAAAGTGCCGCCGCAAATAAATGTATTATTTTCCAGTACTCGTACTAAAAAGGGTGCTTCTTTGATGTTGCTAAGTTTTCCACCCATAATACGTGGTTGGATTTGAGAAAAAACATAAAAAACTTTTAAAAAAACTATGTGGGAAATTATTAATATTTTAAAAAGGTTTTTTAATTTAATCATTTTTAAAATACAAATCTTTGGGAGTTATGATGAAATTTAACTTCTTACTATTTAATACGAACTGTAGTGAATATTAAAATTTATGATGCTTTTATATCAACCGTTTGATACATTTTTTATAAATTTCAAAAAAATAAAATGTGTCAATATATTTCCTTTTTAATTTGCTTGACCTAAATTTGGAGGGGGTTTTTTTGGCAGAACTTATTTCTTTTAATAACTTAAAGCTCTGAAACTATATATGAATTTTAAGCCAATTTGTTAAGTATTCTTAAAACAATTGCACAGGGGTTGGCAAATAAATAAAAAAAAACAAACATATTTGTTTATTTTATTTTGTTTTCGGCAAATTGATATTTTTTTAACCTTGTCTGGTAGCTCTGGTAGGAGAGAATATTTTTCCACAATAAAAACAACTGACTTCACAACTTATTGCAGATTGTAGGCGATTGAGATCATTCTCCTGTATGTTCGTTCTGTTAAATCTTTTAAAAATTAATTTCTGCTTCTTTGTGTACTTTGTAAAAGCTGACATTTATTTTTCATCCAATAAACATGATTGGAAAATGTTATTATTTTTGTGGTAACAAACATAAGTATGCACGTATGAACTTGTATGTAAATATATAATAATCATAACTGTTTTAATTGTAACTTAAGTATTAACCCATTAGTCCCCAACGTTGCGTAAACGAAACATTTTTAAAATAGGTTTTGTAAAAAAACTATTTTTTTTTGTAAAAAAAAATTAAAGTAAATTCATCGGGTTATTTTTAATTAATTGTTTGAATGAGAAAATATAAATCACTAAACAAATTTGTTAGAAATCAAGAATAATTTTTATTTTTCGAGCAACATATTTTAATGCAACAAGTAAGAGTGCAATATTTGGCTGTGCCTTATACCTTATATTCCCTTCACCACGTGTATGTATGTAAAAGGAAGTGTATGTACCAATGTATTTAAAAGTATGTCCGAAAAGAAATTAAAGGCTTAGAAAACTTGATTTTTAACATTCTGTAGTTAAAATAATGTACATAAAGTGGGTCATTTATGTGTGTGTTTTTGTTGTACAAAGGCCTTTGAAAATAACGAGACTTAAAGTGAAATAAAACAATGGAGAGTAGAAAGGGCGTTACGTGTCATACAAGATTATTATGCAGGTGTCAAACGTTAGTAAAGTTGAAAACACGCAAAATGTTGTTAAATTTTAAATTACCCCATACGTTGGTTTGCCAGAATAGAAACAAATTCTTTAAAATTAATGCTTTAATTATTGCTGTTGGTGTCGGTGTCGTTGTTGTTGGCGTATGGCGTACAGCAAATGTTAATAAAATATTTTCTTGCATGTTCTTAAAAATGTGATTTGCTTAACGTGTTTTATACCACTTTTAACACTTTACTTTAATTTGCATATTGGCTGTTTATACCCGGCTTATCCCAGGGGAGTAGAAATTTAAATAATTCTAATACTTATAAAATTACAATTTTATATCCCTTAAAAAAAGAGATAATACATATTAGGTTTTTAAGATATGTGACCCCCCATAGTCTTCCTTAGTTGGCTTGTACTGGTTTAAAATATTGAAAGTCGAAAAATAATAGAAAGTTTATGCCATAACATGAATTGTCTCCTATTATAGATACTAAAGTGACTTGTATGCAATTTCAAAACTAAAAGCTCCGTAAACTTCTGCTTAAAACATCTCTTTATCAAACCCTGTTTTAGTTTAAAAAATGTAACTTTTATAGTTCCTCCCAAGAGAAATTCATAAAATATATGCATCGGCGAACTGGCACAAGGAAGCAGCTTTTTAATAGAGGCTTTTTGTCAAAAGTTTAAATTCGACGTGGGAAAAATGTAAACAAAAAAAAAATAAGCTTGTGTTTATGAAAAAATTTAGGAACAAAAATAAAAATTATATTGTTAAGAACTAAAAAAAACAGATACCCTTTTCTCTTGGTTTATATACAATTAATTACTTAACAAAAACGTAAACAAAGTTTGACAGTCAGCTTCTGAATCAGTTGGGCTGTCAAGGTCACATTTATTCACATAAATTCGCCTTGGTTCCTCCAATATGCGATAAACTCAATATTGTTTACAAAAATTTATCATAAATAAAGATGTTCGAAATTTCACGATATTTGGATTTATGTTTGGTGTCATTAAAGCTTTTGAATGTATTGAGAGCAGTCTTTGTTGCTCTTGTGGCATAAATTATTTATCTTAACAATGATAAAAAAATATATTTTTAATAACTAAAAACATACATAACTTATCAATTAAGTTGATTATGTTTATTTTTTTAAGCTAACTTGTGTGTGTTTAAAACTTTCTTCATTAGAAAATTCCCTTCCATTAAAGTAATAAACTTTATAATTATGAGTCCTTTTAATGATGTTTTAAGGAAAAGGCTTTAATACCGATACGTACCAGCATGATTATTACTATCGTCAACATTTTTTACAATTTCCATTGAACCACCATGGCAAGGAGGAGAATCATAATTTTCACAGGTATCTGGTGACAATAATGGTGGCAAACCACCACTTGTCGATATGGTCGAGCCAGCCGTAGATGATGATAACGTATCGGCTGTTGATGAATGGATTGCAAATGAATTTTTGTTGTTGCTGCTGCTATTTGTGGTGTTAATATTGTTTTTATAATGCAACAGCTCCAGTTGTTGTTCTTCAATGTAATCCTGCATACGTTTAATTAATACTGACTTTTTACCATTTGCGTTCAGTCCACAGCCGCGACACAATAATTTCAACTCTGCCAACTTCATTTGTATTAAATTTAATTCTATTTTGTGGTCGTAAATTTTTAATTTTATTAAATGTTGTTAAATTGCATGGTAAAACGCAGTTAAATGGCAAGAAAATAAAAAATTTAAAAAAAATAATAAATTACAAATTAAAATGTTAAATTATAGAAAATTGAGGGGGTGAAAAAAATAGAAAAATTAAAAAAGGAAATGTGCTTTAAAGTCATTAAGATTGTGTTTTTTTTTCAAAGCAAAATACCTGTTAAATTCATTTCATTATTTAAAGAAATGTTTTGAGTTTTTTCAACTTTGACATTGTTTTTGTCAACAATTGTAGGATTTTTTAATTTGCTTGTCTCGGTAGAGGGTACTGCAGCCGCGGAAAAAGAAGCAGACTCTTTAACTGTTTGACTTTTAGTAAAAGGTATGTTTATAGTTGAAGCAGTACTAGAGTTGCCTTAAAAAAACAAAACAAAAAAACGGAAAAAAATGGTTGGTTTAAACAGAAAAAAAGCAAAAAACAAACAATTTTAAATAAAGACCATAAACAAAACAAAAATCCCTTCCACCAAAAACATGAACAACGAGTCAAACAAACATTTTCAAATAAATATTGACAAAAAAAATTTATAAAAAATGCATTTAAAAAAAATAATATCACAATAGAAAAGCCAAAAAAAGTAACGAGAATTTATTTAAAAACAAAATTCATTTTAAACGTGTTTAATTTAACGGTTAGTTTTTGTAAATAAAAAATGCAAAAGTTAATTAGAGCTTAAACCGTTTTATTTGTACAAAAAACAAGTGCATATATTAAAACCGTGGTAGATTTGTAAGTGAGTTTAGTCGATTTCTATAAATAAAAATAATATATTAAAAAAAAAATTTTTTTTCGAAAAAATTTTTTTTTAAGAATTTAACGTGTTTTTTTATAAATATAAAAGTTTGAAAAAAATTCTATTAGTTAAATGTTAACTCTATGATTGTCAGCTCTTAATTAATCTCTTTTAAACTGACACCTTTTTTATGTACAATTTTATTTTAATGATAAATTAAACCAAAGAGCAAAAGCAATGCATGTAAACAAAGAACCTCCCTTGCACTTAATAATTTGTAAAATAAAATAAAAATAAGTGAAAAACCAAGACCATTTTAATCCTTTTAATTAAACCATAATTCAAATGGAAAAACATATTGTTCTTTACATGGCTTTGACTGGGTAATAATTAAATAAATGAAAAACAAATATTTAATGTATGAGAGACGAATAAAAAAAAACCAAGAATACAACACTTTAATGAAGGTATAAATAAGAGGTTTTGCTTAACTAAAAATTAAATGAATAAAACCAATTTCTCATATCTACATATGTTAAGGATATGAAGCTCTATGGTGCTATATTCAATTTGAATTAATGGGCGTTACACAAACATGAAATGGTGTCAAATTACATAAAACAGAGTTCCTAAAGATTTATGTTTTAACAGCAATTTCGGTTAAAGCGTAGCGAAAGTAACATAGAAATCTTTTGTTATTAATTGCCATTTAAAGCAATTATCTTAAAACTTTATTCAATATGTAATTTATCGTGCTATTAAGCGTCGAATTCTGACATACATACTTATTACAAATAAATTTTTGATAGAGCAAATAAACAAAATAATTTTTTTTTTGTTTGAATAACGTTTAATTTATTTAACCCTTATGTGTGTGGAAAAAAAACACCTTCTATAGGGTGGATAGGTACCTGGGTACCTTCATGCAAATTGTATGAGAAATGTAATTTTTTGTCTTGTATTGTTCAAAAAATCGATGGTTAATGATATAATATTAGAATTTTACTCTGGTTTTCCCCTTTTCATATATTTTTTAAAATCCTACATCCAAAAAAAAAAATTTGTAATATCAGCAACTTTTTTGCTGGGAGGATCTTTGCAGAAACAGTTGCTAACGTTAGCAAAAAAATGGCTAAACTCAGCAAGTATGCAAAAATTGCTTGAAGCCTATTTGTAACGAGCACTCAATCAATCGTCCCATATGTAACAACTGTTTGGATTAATTTTCCTATGTCTTTTATTTATATTTAAATTATATTTTTTTTG
>NDXZ01003112.1:0-11269 GCA_003055125.1 Paykullia maculata | reverse complement strand
TAATAAACTAAAAAAATATTTTGAATCCACGACTGTTCAAGTTAAAGTGCTGCTGTAAACTGTCTGCTGCTTTTACAGTATTTTATACTTGACGTACTTTTCATTTTAACATTTTAAAAGCTGCATTTAAAGTTTCAATTAGGGTGAAACTTATTGGCGCGTTTAGTTGAATACTTAAAAACCATCATTAGAAAAAAAAAATCGGTTTTCAAATTATTCGAAAATAGAACCAATTTCATTTTATTATTTTTTAATCGTGCCAATAACTTTTTTTTTTGTTACCCACAGTTAATTATGGTCAATTACCTTTTCATAAATAATAAAAACTAATAAGGAAATTGGTCAGCTTGAAAAATAAGCTGCCGTCCTAGTTAAGCATATTTAAATCTTCTATTTAATCAAGAATGTTTTTTGCTTAAAAATCTAAATAATTTTAAATGGTTTTTTAATAAAAAAAAATTGTTATTTTAAAACTTCAAACGTTTTTTTCATTAAAATCCCGAATGTTGGTTTATTTTTAATTATCATTTACTTTGTTTAATCTACACAAAATTCAAATAACCTAATTAATTAAGATGAAGACTAAATTGTTTACGAGTCTTAAATAACTAAAGTTTTTCTTCAATAAAATGTACGCAACGAAGTGTATAAACAGCGAGTTAAATAATAATAAAGGAATTCACGTTAAATATTTTAGTTGTATAAAAAACTCAAAGCTTTTTATATCTGTGGCAATAAATCATAATGGCTTAAGTCGAAATTTCGAGTTTTGAGATATTAAGGGTTTTGTCTAAAACCAATTGTGTTTGAGATGCACTTTTCTTAGAACAAAACTGTTGATTTCATAAAAAAACCAACGTTTTATTAGTTAATACTCGTGGTTTTTTAGAAAAATAAAAACTTAAGTGAACTTAAGCTACTAAATTGAAAGGCATACTAAAACTAAGTCGAGATAAGTGCTTTAGGTTAAATTGAAAAATGCCGAAACCCTAAAATTAGATAGTTTTTTATAAAAGCTTAGTTAAATATAAGGTTGTTTTTATGAGGAATAATTTGAATGGGCTGTTAAATATTGCACTGAAGTGTATACAAGTTTTAATGCTCAAACATTTTATTTTTGATGTAGCTACCTGAAGTTGAGTTAAGATGTTATGTTTTATATATTATTTTCTAAAAAGACTTAAGCTAAAAAATAAACGCGTATAGTTTTATTAATAATGACATTTAAAACTTGAAATTTAGTTGAGTAATAGATCATAAAGAAGAGAATAATAATATGTAAAAAAATTAAAAAGCACTTATGTCAACTTAAGCCATTATTATTTATTGCCACAGATATATTTATACAGAAACGAATACATACATACATATATAGGAAATTAGTTTGAACAAACAAGCAAAGTAATGGAACCGAACTTTGTTGTAAAACAACACTAGACTTAGAGTTAGACTTAGATAATAATTAAAGAATTAAGTACGGACGATTTAATATTTTGTTTTAGTTTTTTAAGAAAACTTTACCAGCGTGCTTCAAATTAGTAAAGTAAATATGTTAGATTCCATTAAAAAAAATGCTAAAGAGCAAAAGTGTATGTAAAAATAGTTTTCAGCCAGTTGAAATATACAAGCTAACGTTTTCCCTTTCTAAGTGAGTTTAAAATATGCTTAATGGCCAATACTATTAGGGTTTACTCAAAATGGGCACTCACATCAAAAAACGTAAAAAGGTTATTTAACAAATTAGCGAGATTAAAAAATTACGTGAATACCCTTAACAAAATTATATTGTTTAAAATGTTGAAAACTTTATTTGAATTTTTTATATTTGACTGTCATTATAAATCTATGAACTACCGATGTAAACAACGTTTAAAAATTTATACCTAAAGCAAATGTGTTGCTTAATCTTTTAAAAACCGTGTAAAAACAGTTCTTGGATACCAAATATTTTCAAACTGCTTAAAATGATACCCAAAAGGATTTCCAAAACTGGCTGTAATGCTTTAAGAAAAAAAAAGAAAATATTTCTTAAATATTTGAACTTTATTTTTATGAATATTTTTTTGTTTTCGTTAAATGTAATATCGCTTTAAAATTTATGAAATGTGCCTGTATGAGTTTCTATCCCAATCAGGATTAATAAACCCCAATTTCATATTTCTGTGCGAAATCTTATATACCTTTTAACATGTGGCCAAATGGTCCAAATGCAATAATTTTTTCCAAAAAAATTTATGTAAAAAAACGAGGCAGTCGTCTTTTTTTGCTTATTGATGGATCTTGCCAGTTTTCAATACCGATTTATTAAAAGTATTTCCAAAAGTTTGATACCACATACAACCCTGGGTGACCTGTGGGAGCTACGAAAACTTGATTTCAACCAACACACGGACAGACGGACATGGCTAAATCGACTTCCCTATCTATCCAGAATAAATATAATTTGTAGGGTCGCAAATTAATATTGTAGAAATTTTAAACGGAATGACAAACCTCTATATACCCTTACCACATGTGTACTTTTTTGTTCATATATTATTTTCTATCTTATTTAGACCCTAATTTCACATTTCTACATACATAATACAAAAAAGTACTTTTTCGGCCCCTGTTTATCGAACATTTGCCCCTTATCTAAGCCATTGTATTATATCATACTGTTTTTTATGTCTGAACGAATCCGTGTTTCAAATTTTACCCAAACTGGCCCAATATTTACTATTTAACGCATTGTCCCAGTTTTTTTCTTTCTTTTTTGATCTTTTTTTTTAGTCCGCATTAAGTAGATGTCTATATATTAGTAGAAACTTAAGTAAAACTTTACATGGATTCTATTAAACTCCACAAAGATATTTTATTTTATTACCAGAAAAAGTACAATTTTTATCCCTATAAGTTTGATTGTTCAAAAAGTACCAAAAACTTATTCATATTTTTTGGAGGTGTGACAAATGCAGTTTTAATTATATTTCTATGTTGATAAATATAGTATGGGCCCAAATACGATGGGCCAAAAAAAAAAGTACCAAAGGCACTCGAATTTTAAAAAAGTACCAGACATAGAATACATTGCTTTTTAAATTTCGTTTATAACTTGTTAAGTTTAGCAGATAAAAGGTTACCGATTTTTCCCATTTTTACCTCCTAAATATTTGAATTTCCAACAACTCCTTTTAAGTAAATCTTTGCAACGGAAGAGGAACTCACAGTCCAAATTTAATGTCTGTGGCTTTATTCTTTTAGGTTGTGCGATGATGAATCAGTCAGTTAGTCAACTATAATCGTTACTCCATTACATTTATAAATGAAAAGTGGGCGTGGCATGCAACATTTTTCAAAAATATTTATCCTTTTGTTCCTTTCGGTCCAACGGCGTTGCCAGCTATAAAATCCAAACATACATACAAACATGCAATTTTTTTTATATGTATTTATATGTATTTATATACAGATATTAGAAACTCTTGATCCTGTCGATTTAAAGCGTGACAGCATCCAAAGAAAGGATATACATATATTGTAAGACATAGCAAGGAAATATGTTTTTATTGGCAGATCATATTTTTACACCATTTATATATAATCGTTTGCATATTAATGTAAATCATAGTTTTCATAAAATACATACAAACTAAATGTTGCACCAGTTATTTAAAAACAAAATACATACTTTTAAAATTAAATAAGTTTATTATTCCATGCCTATACATTAGTAAAGATTCGGCATAATTCATTTGTTAATATTACGAATTCGCCACTGACACAGCTTTTATAAAACGATAAACTTTTGTAATAAATTTAATTCCGCTTCATGTTTACTTGCCAATAACGAGGACGTGTGTGTGTTAGTTGATATTTGTTTACAATTTGCCTAAAAATAAAGCTGGCAAATTTTAAGGGGTTCTTTCAAAAAATAACTATTTTATCTGGACATTTTTCTAGACACACAAAATCTAAGAAAAATTCCAAAATCGATTTCATTTACTTAAATCAACCTTTTTCCATTCACAGTTACCCGAACAATTATATCGTCAGTATCATTGTAAATTGGGATATTCGTAAAAAACGATCAGTAATTTAGAAATGACTCTCCGATGCCACCCTAATGAATTTAAACCAAAAAGTCACTTTGATCACTGTCTGCACATACAGTGCACTTGCAATAAAAACAACATTTAAAAACCAAACAACTAAAGATAAAACCTTAATTAAAAGAAATCTCTTTGAAAAATTTTTAAAACATAATACATTATTCATTTGTATATACAAAGATAAACTTCAATATGTGGTTATTTTAAGTATAAATAATTAAACATCCTTTGTATGAAAAACAATTTATGTTTTAACTAAAATCTAATAATAATTATTTGAAAATAATTTGTTACAATGAACTTGAAGTACACGTTGTGCATAAATAATTTGCACAATTAAAATGTGGTTTGTTTCATTTACTTTTTTGGATTTACGAATGCGTTTCAGGGTCTTTGAACGCTTTAACAATTAAAGACAATTTATCAAAAAAATACAAAACGTTATTACACATTGTTCTTTTGACTAGTAAAACAACACAAAAACAATTTATCTTTTTAATAGTTCATTCAATTGTTAGTTTTTATTTTCGTATTTTTTCCCAAAAATCAAGGGTTTAATATATATACGTTATATATGAATGTGTTTAAATTATAATTATGAGTTTGTACGACTGTGGACGGTTTAATGTTAGTTGATCTACATAGAAACACATAATACCATTTCAAGCTCAGGGTATTTAACTTAGAAAACGTGAATTTAATTATGCAGTTTGTGGTTTTCAAATAGATAAAATTTAACTGATATTTGTTATTTTTGTATTATTAACAAAAAGGTGAAAGATAATTTCAACTTTGAACCAAAAAACAAATAAAAGAACTTTTCTTAAGTATTTTGTTTTAACAAATACTTTAAAGATGTTGACAACTTTGGAAGTAAAATTTGTTTTGAGAAACAAATAGCATGAAATGGCTTAATTAACATTATTAACCATGTAAACTCTTAATATGCAGATTAATAATAGATATTTACTTTTAAGCCTTTTTTTCATCCTATGACACTCTTTACATGATTAGATTTATTTTTATGTCAATATGTCGTCTTTAATGGTCATTTTAATAGTTTGGCGTCATTAGAATCTAAAAGAGCGCTATATTCGGCTGTGCCTTCACCAAATGTAGCTGTTAAAGTATTAGAAAACTTTTTTTTTTGATATAAATGTTTGTCTATGTAGCCTAAGTCGACCTTCCTATCTATAAGGATCCAGAATATACATATATACTTTATGGGGGTCGCAAATGAATATTGTACAAATTACAAACGGAATGACAAACCTATATATGTATACCCTTGCCACATGAGTGAAAGGTATAAAAAAAAAACATAAATTTGTCTACGTTTTTTTATGTTTTAGCTACTTTTACTTACATAAGGCTAAACTTATTACGAATACGAAAATATTTAAGAGCACAAAATTGTTTCAAAATTGTCAAAAAAGATCAAGATCTTTTGATCTACATTATTTTATGTAATGGCCAGCTTTCTATTTGTAGCGTTGACTTTTAATCCTAATACTTAATTGTTGAAAGAGTTTAAATTTGAAAAAGAGTATTTGGAAAAAGTAATAATGAAAACAAAAACATAAAAAGCAATTAATGGTGCTATATTCAATGGCGTCGAACTTATACGTATGTAAGGCCTTTAGCAATATGAATTTATGCAATAACCCACATAACATTTGGAAGATTGTTTTGTGATAAATCACCTGACTGAGTTTTCTTCGAGCACTTTTGATGATCAACAGTTAATTTATATCTTGCCCGCTTGAAAAAAGTAAAAAAGTAATAATTTTTTTTTTTGTAAAAACAAAAATATGTTTTCTTATATCTCGGTAATTGTCGGATTTTGAAGATTTTCAATAGGAAGAATATCGGAGAATTTCTGATTGTTTGATACCAGTAACGGGTCCGTACGACATCCGGGGGCTGAGAAAAGTTGATTTTAACAGACTCATAGATGGCCAGAGGACATGACTAAATCGACTTGCGTATCTGTAAGGATTCAGAATAAATATTCTTTATGGGATCGCAAATTAATATTGTATAAATCACAAATTATCACCTGCAGTGAAGAGTATAAAAAAGTGTAAAAATCGCCGTTTCATTTATATGATTAGTTCAGGTAAGAGTTGGCTAAATAAAAGAAATGCTTGTAAGCACTTTTGTATTGTTTTCTTGAAAAATATTCTTTAAAACAATCACTCCATTTACATAAATATATAAATAAAAATTGTTGTTATTGGGTAACACTGGTTTTTTTCGACATTTTACTTTCAAACAATTAGAAAAATCACTGCCAGGCAAGTCTACTTGCCAGTAGAGCAGAAGTGAGAGTGTATTATGTTTTTAAAATTTAACTGCCACTGGGTTACATTATGCAAAACAAGTTTAAAGGAATACCTTGTAATTAAATTAAAATTGCAAGAAAAAATTTAGAAGTAAGTTCACCGTAAGTTTTCGATTTATTACAATAGTATTTCATAATTACAATGTGTAATAATTAAAAAAAAACTTCATATTTTATTCAGTTTTAATTTTAAACATTTTTTTAATATTTAAATTTTTATGGCATAAATGCCTTTGGTTAACACTAAATGTATATGTAAGCGCAACTAAAAAACAAACCTATAAAAGATGAAAATAACGTAAATCTAATCATACACACAAAAAATAATCGAGGTTATATTAACTAAGCCGGCATAGTTAATTTCTTTTTATATGAAAATAAAAAACTAAGTTTTTCTATCTAAGCAAATTAGTTAATTTTTAATCACTTTTAACTAAAATTCCAAGTTGTTTTAACTATTTCAATTAGGTATCTTCTTCGAAATTTTTGTTCGTGTTCTTTTTTTATTGATTTGTCAATTGAAAATATTTTTTTCGGAAAAAAGTAAGTATGTATATAACAAATTTAATTTATTTAAAATATAAATGTATTTTCGATTTCATTGTTTTTGCAGATGCATCAAGAAAATTAATTGTTCCTAATTGGAACATAGTGCCGTAAAACATTACAGAGTTGCGCTAGCTTAGATGGTCCAAGTAGTGTGCACATGTTCCATGTTTCAATTCGAGATCCTTGTTTCGGTTTCGTTAATCGTTTTAATTTAGGAGCGGGTGATTGGTCCACTGCATCCGATTCTGGTGCCAGGGCTGCTGGCGGAGCCTACAGCATTTTCTCTGTACTGCTGGATGTTTCGCAGTTATACCGCCTCGTAATCGGTCGCCCAACTACATTAGCCGTTACTGCGTAATAACCTTTCCAGAGGCCACCACGAAGGATGTTGTAGTTGTACTTCCGATAGTCCCAGACTGATACGGCACGTACATGCTCTAAAGATATGTTACATGTCATACCCCTAGTTTGAGCTGCCGGCCGCCCTTTCATATATACATACATATTTACATATATTTTAAATAAAATAATGTTAAATAATGGAAAAAAAAACAATTTTATTTTTGAAAAATTTTAAATTTATTAAAAAGTTTATAAATTAACTTAAAAAATAGTTAATTTAACTTAAATATACGGGTTTTTACCATTGCTTACATGGTTAATTTACTAAATATACATACATAAATTTACTTTTCTTCATGTATAATTTACAAAAAATATAAGTTATTTTAACTAAATTTTTAGTTGATTTTTCGAACATGGAAATCAACTAAAATTTAAGGTATATTACCTAACAAACTTAGTAACTGCCATTCTACCATTTTTCTAAGTTAAATTTATACTCGATTCTTAGGCAAAATAAACCAAGTTTTTTTTGTGTGTACATACATATTTGGGATTTTCTAAATGAAAAATGCATATCTTTTTTTAAAAAGGAAAAAAAAATTAATCTCCAATTGTATTTTAAATTTTAACTATTTTTAACAAAAACATTTAATTTAATCAACATTATTTCTTAAAAGGAAACAAACTCAAACAATAATTTAGAGTAATATTTAAATTGAAATTTAAATATTTTTAGTTTCCCGCACAATCTATTACAATTTAACGGCCTTCTCATTGATTTCTGTAACAACACATATCATCTGTTGAGTGAGTTCGAAACACATGTTCAAAAAAAGCGAACATATGTTTAATTTTGGCATTTAACTTCGAAAAAAAAACAAAAAACAGCATGTGAAATAGTAAACAAAACTTGTAGCACATTTCAGCCATATACGCTTGCAAAATGAATCATTAATTAAAAAAAGTTTAATTTGTATTTAACTACAAATTTTAGTTTATTTATAAACATTTTAATTTAATAAATATTGTAACAATAAAACAAAATGGAAGTTGAGTTTAGTAAAGAAGATTTTTTATTACCAGAGATAAAATACGAATGTAAGTAATAAAATTGAAATGATAATACTACCTACATATTTACATACATATGTACTTATGTTTGTGTGCATACAATTTTATCACTAATAAACCAAATTTTTTGTTTTCTCTACCAAATTTTATAGATTTAGATCATACCGCTGATGTACAGTAAGTTTTTCTAAGAAAAATATAAGACTATCATAAATGTATGTATATAATTTGTATTTGTGATTTTTAAACCATTATGTGTTTTGCAGACTTCATGCCTGGGGCAATTCGCTGAAAGAAGCCTTTGAACAATGTGGCATGGCAATGTTTGGTTATATGACCGATTTGGATTACGTTACTGTTGAGTCCTGCTATCAAATCGAAGCTAAAGGTGATGACGTAGAAAACTTACTTTTCCATTTTCTCGATGAGTTGTTATTTCTATTCTCTGCCGAACCTTATTTAATATGCAAACGTCTAGAAATCACCAAATTTGATATGGATACATTTGAAATTGACTGCCGTTGTTATGGTGAGCCCTTTGATTTGGAAAAACATCCTCAGGGCACTGAGGTAAAAGCAATTACTTATTCTGCAATGCAAATCATCCAAGAAACTGAAAAAAATAATTACGAATTATTCGTAATTATTGATATTTAAGTTTTGTTACATTATTTTTTCGTTTTTTAAGTGGACTATATAAATTTACAAATTATTAAATACTTAGTTAAATACTTAGTGGACACACAAAACTATAACTCTTAGTTCCTCTGCCAAAGTAAAAAGGTGCACTAAGGAAGTACTCCAAACGTATAGTTAAACATAATGGTACTTTTTTAATTAGCTGTTTTTATGAATCTATAAACTAAAAATTTAGGACTGCAGATTGATTTTTGTTTTATAATACTTTATAAATTGAAATAAGTTACAAAAAACAATAAAAGGCATAAATGATCCTATAATAATCTGAAAAAATCTAATATTTGAAGAATGATTTTGAGTTAATGTATAACAGAGAATTCCAACTGAAGTTTAAAACTAAAAATTAAATAAACCCTTCAAATAAATTAAAATAGTGTTACTTGATGAAACATACATACATATCTACATACATGTAATTTCCATTATTTTGGCGGTTAGTTTAAGTGGCTCAATAACTTTTTGCACAAAAGAATGATTTTTATGAGTGTATCTTATACTATTTTTATTGTTTTTAAAATAGGTGTATAAAGGTTTTGGAATATATTTGTTTAATCTGTTTGCATAGTCGTAATACTATTTTTTTAATGGAAATAAATATCAGCGTAACAAAAGAAAGGAAATGCTGAACTCCGGAAACAAATATTTTACTCCGGAAGCATAAAAGATTATTATCAGTTGGATTATAGGATCTACTTACATACTCTTTGGCAAAAGAGTATCGTATAGTAAGAAAGATAGAGCTGTTATAGCCACAAGAGACAACCGAGGTAAACATTCAAATAGGCTTAGTCCTGCATAAAAAGACTCTGTTAGAAAACATATTGATGTGATCTTCAAATTTTAGAGAAATTATAGTAGATAAAAAAAAAATTAAAACTTTTTAACCATTGACATGACTATTACGAGTTTATACAAAGAAAGTTAGATTTCTTAGTGTGATCAAGAAGGCCTTAATCCTGTTAGTCAAAATTCTTATGGAAAGATACTTTGTAACGAGTACAATATTGGCATTTAATTTTCAAAATCTAACCCATACAAAGCATGCGATTGGGTATGAATCAAGATTTGAACTGCAAAATTAGACAATAATATCCAAGAAAAACAAAGGCTGACAACTTTTCTTAATAATCCAGAGCAAGCGCTGAAGCACGATGAACTAAATCCATATTGCTAGAAAAAACATGTTATATCTTTAAAAAAATAACCACAGCTTTTTACTGCAAAAAAAAATTATTTTACAATTTAGATAACTGCCCAAGCAGAAAGAAAATTGGCTATTAATGTTTCTCTGGTGAAAAAGAAATGGTTTAAAACTTATTTACTATTTAAATTATTCTTCTCAATTTTTTATCCAGAAGATCGGGTACAAAGGTTTAAAAGAAGCCAATAAACCAACACTTTTTTTACAACTATGATACTACAAGTCGATTTTTTTAGCTTCGGGTCTATAGGTATTCTTTACTTTCATTTTATTTTTACATTACAAACACTGCCTCTATTTTTATTAAACAGTTCAGTAGTTAAGGGTAACAGAAACAAATAAATATTAATTTTATT
Source organism: Paykullia maculata (assembly GCA_003055125.1). NCBI lineage: Eukaryota > Metazoa > Arthropoda > Insecta > Diptera > Rhinophoridae > Paykullia > Paykullia maculata. The sequence goes on along the minus strand of NDXZ01003112.1, from coordinate 613 downwards.
AAAAAAGGAAAACCAGCAAATACCTTAAATGAACTCAAAAGGAAATACATTGAATATATTGAAAAATCGGCGAATAGGATGATCAATATAAAATTATTATTATCAACAAAAACATTATTGCTGTCATACATATCACCAGTTTGTCACATGTTCTACAATAATTTAGAGACTGCAAAAACATTGTTATCCAAAAACAAGTATTCAATATTTTCAGTCGATGGTCATGAAATAGTTAGTTGTCTAAAATGCCTCTTAAGAGTATTTAAAGAAAAATTGCTTCAGCGTTAATTTTAACAGTATCCGATAGTGGAAGTCATTATACAGGTGAACACATCAAACAGGGGGTGCGTTATGTCAGTATCTGACAATTGAAAAATATCGATATTTTAAAATCGATATAACGTCGTTCGTAAATTTTTGTGTTCTATACAGCAAAATAGTCGAAATTGAGATAAGACGATTTTTCGGCAAACTTTTTAAGGTCTGTCGATCTGTGTAATCAGTTTTTTGTTATCATTTAAAGTTTTCGAAATATGAGACATCGAGTTTGTGCTATACTACACTTTAAAGTTAAAAGCAGTGAACGAAAACAAACGAAACGATTGACGAAACA
>NDXZ01003109.1:0-13578 GCA_003055125.1 Paykullia maculata | reverse complement strand
TCTGTCTGTCTGTTTGTCTGCCTGTCTCGTCTTGATTTTACAGTTGAAACAGTTCAAATAAACATTTGCCATTATGACTACAATGTGCGTAAATAGTGTTGGAAAATTTTTGGGAAAAAAATCATATATATTTCTTTATAAAATATTTATCTAAATAAACAATAAATATTTCGTTAAAACAAGAAATATTAAAGAATGTATGTTGGGGGATGTGTGGTGTTATATTCATTACTTCTTTCGTTTTTTTTTTATTAAGGTTTAGATTTCTATAAAACTTAGTAAAAGATTTTTTTCATTAAATTTTAAAATATGTAGCGAAATATTTAAGGAGAGTCATAAATAATGGAGTAAGTTTTTTTGGAATAGTAATTTCAACCCATTTTTTTTTAAATAAAATGTCTAAACAAATGTAATAATTTTATTGTTTGTTGTTAGATTACAAGCTGTCTATATGCTGCATTTCACTGGTTGCTTAGACCAGATCATCAGTAGACTTTGAAATTTATTACTTGAAAAAATTCAAAAACAATAATGTCAATACGACAAATAAATATTTTCTTGCAAATATAATAATTTTTTAGTAAAAAAAAAAAAAAATAAGAAGTCGTCTTTTTTGGCTTATATATCATACATACATAAAGCGATTATACTAGATTTCAATAGCAAACACTTCAGGAGAATTTCTGATTGTTTGATACCAATAACGCGTCCGTACGTCATCGGGGTGCTGAGAAAACTTGATTTCAACAGACGGACAGACAGACGGACATGGCTAAATCGACTTCCCTATCTGTAAGGATTCAGAATACATATACTTTAATAACAAACTAATATATACCCTTATCACCTTAGGTGAAGGATTTAAGATAAGTAATAAAGTCACAGCCGCTTGGGCTCGTCTTCATAAATAAATATGTATACGTATACCCTACACCATAATACACAAAAAAAAAATTATTTCTCCTTGATTTTTATTGCGATTCCTACATTGAGGAATCCCGAAAAGCCCTTTGAATGTGAGTAATAGGTTGTCATTATTTCATACGTTACATAGTAATCAGGGGTCTTTACCATCATCATTTTTTTTTTGACAGAAAGTAATGGCTTGGTGGTAACGACTTTTGTAGCTTATTTGTTTAACGACTTAAAACTTGATCCCAACAGTAGAAAATAAAACACTTATAATTTAAGTTTATAGTTGCTATTTGGTAACTGGTTATATTTTGTATTTTAAAGGTTGATTTGTAAGCGTGGGTCATAAAGTTTTGGACAATTCGAACACATATAAGTAGTTATTCAGTAAAAAAGCAACTACTTTAAGCATATCTCTAATATTACTTTCTAACTTAGGTGGTAAGTAAAGTTATGCTGGTTATACATATTAAAGTATTATCACAATAGAGTTTTTTAACAAAAGCCTTAAAATAATTTCCGGGAGCTGACCTTTTTTGATAGCTAAAGCCCATAAATAATCAATCATCTCAAAATTATATTAAAAGATTTCTTTTAAATTTTTCACATTTTTATGAGCATTAAGGCTCTTTTAAATTGGTCTTTGTTTGTAACCCACGGGCAGTAAAACAAATTTCAACATTTCAAATCATTAAATTTTCCCCAACATCATTCACAAGTATCTTATCATTGTTTTCATTTTTCGTTTTTATTTTATTTCTTCTAAAGTTAACATTTAACATAATAAGAATGCAAAAATTAAAATGTTTTATTTTTGTACGAGTAATATTAATAAACAATAAGGAAAAACTGTAAACGAAAACAATAAATAAATTCAAGAAATGAGAGATAACATTGGTGGAGCAAGACCAAGAGCAACTCTTATCACATGACAAACAATAACTACTGCGACAACAACAACAAGAACACAATAAGTGATAACAACAATAACATGCCAGCTGATATATTTAAATAAAATACGAAAAAAAAAACTTTTTTGTTACACAGATTATGTTGGAATTTTATGCCAAAAGGAGAAAGAATTTTATCATTTTATTTGTCAAAAATTTAAGGGAAATTGTACAGCAGCAAAAACAAAAGTTATTGATAAAATTTATTTGAGAATTTAATGAAGCAAGTTTTGCTCTTTAATATTAACAGTACGAGGCAATTAAAAAGTTACATAATTTTTTGTTATAATGGATTAGGTCTATTGAAAGAAAATAAATTTATTAAGGCTGGCAAAATTTTATCTTTTCTAACACCATTTTACATTTTACACATGGATATGTGTGTGTTGCTGTTTTACTAGAAAAAACGAGTCTTTTTTGTTTCTTAATATTCATCTTATGGCATTTTTTAAGGCATTTACAATCATCACAATCCATTAAAAATAATGGTTAATGTTTTGCCACCACATTTAACATTTTGCTTGCAAAATAAAATCAATAAATTAAAAAAATATTGGCTTTTTTTAATAAATTTTAATTTTGGATTTTTGTTGATTTTGTTTTTATACATATGTAGTTAGAGGAATAACTTTTAAGCTCTAAAAAAAGAAAAATAAACAAGAAAATAATTTAGGATGAAAAAATTATTTGTTTAAATATATTCCCAACCAAAAGCAAGGTTGAAAAAAATCAGCAAATACGATATAAAAAGTATTTAGCGAAAGAGATGACCTTATAACTTCAACTGTTGCTTATAGTTTTAACTAATAGTTGAACATTAAGGATACAATTTTTAGTTAAAAGAACGAATTAAAAACTATTGCTTCAACGTAAGCAGTCTTGTAAGGGAAATGTCAAGGTCCTATTGCTTACAAACTTGCTTACGTATGGCATAATATTTGTTTGTGAAGTCCTTGGTTGGTTGGTTCACGTGGTAGTTCGCTACGCGCAAACTTTCAAGTGGAGTCTAATGACACCGTTTTGACAGGACCATACCACTCGTCAGAAGTGCCGTGCCCCAGGCCAGTAAGCCCATGGGGAGATAGGAGTACTAGATCCACCCGGTCACTGTCAGGTATCTCAGTAGGTCGTTCAACCCGGTCCCAGATACGTCACGGAGGTCCTCTAGTATATGGCCGCCCAGGAGTCCGTGCCTCTTGGAAGAGAGGGCGGGACATTCGCAGAAAAAATGGAACACCGTTTCCTTTGTACCGCCCTCCCTACAGCTGCGACAGTGTTCATTATACGGGAGTTTGAGCCGTTGTGCATGTTCCCCCAGCGTCCAATGGCCCGTTAATACAGCCAGCAACCTTGACACGTCTCTCCGGCTACAATTCATAAGTTGCGTCGTTCGTCTGATATCAAAGCATGGCCACATAATCCCAGCAATCCTGCATGTTTCGATACTTCCTCACCTGCTCCCAGCTCTGCCAAGAAAGTAACTGAAGATACTGCTTTTAATGGTTTCCAGCGGAGTTGCGACTGAACACGCACTGGAGAACTCCAAAGCAGATCCTTCCCTTGCTAGTTCATCTGCCCTTTCATTGCCGTAGTGGCCCTTATGTGCAGGGACCCAGACTAGGGTAATGTCAGACAGTTGACATAGCCTAGACAGTTCCATCTTACATATGACCTGAGTGAAAGAAGTGCCGCCTGACTGTCGACAAAGATACCGATATTCTCCTGAACATTCCTGTCCCGTATTAGCCCACAGGCCTCCCGAACCGCAAATACCTCAGCCTGAAATACACTGCATTCGCTCGGCAGGCGGTATGATACACTCATATCAAGTTACCTAGAGTAGACACCGGACCCAACGCCACAGCTCAGCCTAGAGCCGTCCGTGTGATGTCCTACTTTGGCGTATTTTTTTTCAAGCGCTTATTTCAGCGCAATGAATATGTAATAAAATCTTGGGCTTTTGTTGCTTCTTTAACTCTGTTTTCCTCTAGTTTTAAATGCATCATCTAAAGTTTTGATCTATCATGTTTAAATGTTCGGTTCTCGTCATAAAATTTATAATTTTTTGATCACTTTTTACTTTTAAAAATTTTAATAATTTGTTTGCCTTCCATTATTGCATTTTCAAAGGCAATATATACATATATATGTGCCTACTGTAAACCGCATTCGTATGCCAGAAATTTTTAGTTATTTTTTGCTAGGATGTTCAGACATTTCCTGTAAAATTAAAGAAAAAAAATTTATAGTTTTATTTATTTTTTGTTGTAAAATGTAACTGTACAGAATCATTTAAATATTAAAAATATGTATAAAATATAAATAACTGAAAGAAAAATATATAAATAATGTTATAGGAAAATACTCCTCACAATTTTAATGAACAACTTCTATTTAATTGCACGGTACTGTATCTGTATTATCACATGTAAGGCAAAAAAACTAACTATTATTTAAACATTCCTCGGTAAGTAAAAGTGTAACCATTTAAAAAAAAAATATCTTAATCTTACTCTTTTAAAAGGCATTTATAACAGCAGAAGAAAACAAGTTGAAATATAATTCCTGTTTACTATTTCTATTAAACATTGAAATAAATGTATGATATTTACATCCAACACTTTAAGTAATGACAAAAACTATAAAATGCTGATAATGAAACTGTAGCTTTTGAGTTTTGAGGAATCATTTTACTCGTTTTCTTAAAGGAAAACTTACTTTTTCAAAATGTTCTTCATTCAAATGATCGCAACAAATGAACGAAATGGCCTAATTTAAAATTAAAAATTAAATTTATCGTTTCAAGTTAAAAAAAAAATTGCATTTTTCATTTGATACTTTTTGAGTTCAATAGTTTTAATAATTTTTTTTCTCCAATCAAAACAACTTGGCTGATTTAATAACATTGGCATTTCAGTTTTCTACACATATGTTTGTATGTACATATGTATGAACATACAACGTACTCTTTTTTAATACTTGATAAAAACAGCTGAAATAATAATAATAATAAAAACACTTGAACAACAAAAACTAACACAAGTGTTCGCCAGTATTAAGCAAAAACATAAACGCGTGCAAGTATTTCTTTTCTTTTTTTATATTTTATTTAAAGCCTTCAACCTCATAAGTTTATTTGTTTTTGTTTTTTAATATGAGCCACAATAAATAAATTAAAATAATAATAACTTAAACACTTAAACACACACTTACACACGCCAGATTTGCATACAATTGAATTTTAATTTAGCAAAAAGAAAATGATAAACAAAATATATTATTGCAAACTATTTCGCCTAAATATAAAATTGATCTGAACATTTTTGAATTTAAGAAGAAATAAAAAACAACTTTAGTTTGTTTTATTTTAATAGACAACAAAAAAAAAAATGTGTTTATCCACCAATAATCGAAAACAATTCACAAGAATAAATATTTTTTCATCAAATATCAACAGCACAAGATAAAAATCATTATATTCAATGGGATAAGCTAAATTAAAGAAGAAGCAGGTCAAAATTCTTAAAGAAAAATTTAAAACAGTTCAGTGTTTCCCAGTCCTTTCAAATTATGTCCAACTGTTTTTTAAGAAAATGTTATATATCGGAAATATTTAAAAAAATAACGTTAAATTAATTAACTTAATATTTTAGATATATATTTTTTTAACTTAAATTTATTTAAATATAAAAGTATTATGAAGAAAACAAGATTCTTTTCTTTTCGAAACCGAACTTCTGCTACAAATTGGGAAGCTCTACCTTAATATGAAATAAAATATTTGTGCTTATGTTAAAAGGCATTAATGATGATAGAAAAACTCATAATTATTTTAATTGTTTAACAAATGGAGAATTAAAAAAACTTATTAAAAGAAGTGTTAAAATATTTACATAAAAAGCGAAAAAAATATTCATGAAAAAATGGTGAAAACTTAAATAATTCAAAGCATTCTCAGTAACAATTTAAACAAATGTGTTTCTTTATGATGAACTATAATTAGAAAACACACAAAAATAAATATTAAAGAAATAATAAATCTAATACACGATAAACGCAATTAAATTTAAACATTTAAAAAATAAATACAAAAAGTTTCCATTTGTGGCTTTAAAAAATATTTCTACAATTTTTCTACCACAAACTGCAGTTACATTTAGAGACAAAAGATTTTTTAAGCTAAAGTGAAAAATTATAAACTTTTTGTTATATCAGAAATGTTTTTATGCATCTGAATGCTTAAAAAAGATAAACGTATTGTTAGTTTTATTGTTTGTATATACTAAAAAGGTTGTGTCAAAATATACTACTAGAACATAACAAACGATATTTTTACATCATGTCCGTCTACTTTTTGTTTTGCAAAATAAACTAATAAGTACGAACCGCAATAAAACACAATGTAAAAAGAAAATAGGCAAAAACTGTGAGAAAACAATTGTAGGTATCTCAACAATTTTGTATTATCAAAACACAAGGAGTGAAAATGCACTGATTGTACTTCACATGGAATCAGTGTATTCAGTGTAATTTTGATGGTTAATTTTTTGAAATTATTTTCATACTTTAAAGCTGAATTCACTCATTGTGTCTGAACAAACATTTTGTTCGAACAATTTTTTTTTGTATTGAGTTTGACGTCTCTTTTTTAAAAATCAATATAAAAAACAAATTAGTTCGGACAAAATTTTTGTTCATACACAATGGGTGAATTCAGCTTTAGTGTTTAAAAATTTTTTTTTTCGAAAACTTTTTATTTAAAGTATGTTTTCATTTATGGTACTTTTAGCAAATACCTACATACATATGTATATAAGAAACAATGAGATTTATTAAAAAAACTCGAATAATTATTCAAATTAGTGTTTTGCTTTTCATGGCTTTCTTTAGATTGCTCCAATGAGTACACTGATGCAAGCACACTTTATAAAGGCAAAACAATGAATGTGCTTGGGCAGTGCTTTAATAGAAAAATGCTAAAAATCCACAAGAGTTTTTTGCAAACATTATAAACATAATCTATCTTGCTGACTTTTATTTTAATAGGAAAAATAAACTATTTAATGAGTTTTTTGTAACTCAGTTTTGGATCAATAAACTTGTAAATAATAAAAATAAAAAAAAAGAAATGGAAAAACGTATTGCCCTCTCAAGCGTTTTATATATAATTTTTTTTTCTTAATACAATTTTTGCAAGGCCTTCTTTAGGTATCTTTGTCATGTACACCGGCTTAATGGTTAAATTTGAAATTCTACGAATATTATTATTGTGCTCTATTTGCTATAATGTTCTATAAATCACATTAAATCAACGTGCGAGACACTAACTATGAAATACTAAATACAATATAAAAGCCAATACCTACTTGGAATAAGAAAACCAGTTGGTTTTTGAAGTAGAATCGTCTGCAAAAAAAAAAACAACAACTGTTAAGATAAAATACTTTTTAAGACATACATATGTATATGTAGGTACATACAAATGAAATATACAAATTCTCACGAACAACGACAATATCAAATTTAAGCGTGAGTGAACGGAAAAAAAATCCACCCTTTGCGAAACCAATAGCAGGATTCGCAAAATACCCTACAGTTTTATAAAAAAAAACTAGGCCTAGTGTTTCTACAAGAATTTGTCTTCAAAGCATAATTTTCTATAAATTAAAACTTCCTTCCAGATGTTCATAGAGCTACTAGAACCTTTTGTTTTTATTTGATTTTATGTGAGTTTCCCTATTCGTTGAACAACTGCAGGGTTATATAGAGAAATATAATAAAACGAAAAAATATATACAACATATTCCCAACACATACATTTAGCTAAATAATTTATAAGAATGTAACACTAATCAGCGTAACAGCATTGAAAATGGCACGTACCCGAAAAACGAAGAAAAAAAAAACAGGAGGAAAAAAACTCACAAAAATGAATTACGACGAACAACTCGCTGTGTCAGAAGATGTTAATGTCCTTAGTATCAGACCGTTTTTTCTTTTTTAGTTTTTGTTTTCTTCCTTTTTGGCTTTAATGACTTAAAGTCAGTTTTGTCAAAAACAAAAAATACGTGCAAACGCCAAATATGGTTTCATCACTTTTTATTTTTCATGATACTCAGAGATTTCTGTATTATTTTTTATTCTATTACAGGGTTTCTTAATTGAGGGTATCGTAGGAGGCCAATGCCCAAGTTTTAGAAGGAAAATTTGGATAAATCATAACAATGCCCAAATTCACTGTCATTAGTTAACTAATGGCAATAGTTTAAGTAATGATATTTTATACACAACTCTTAGGGCGAAATATACAGTCATTTGTTAACCACTTGTAATTATAAGTGGTAGCCATTGTTTAACTAATATGGGCATTTAGTGTATTAACTAATGGCATTTAAGAACCGTAAATAAAATATCATTGGCTAAACCATTGCCATTAGTTAACCAATGACAGTGAATTTGGGCATTAGTTTCCATTAGTTAAGACCGTATGAGTTAAACAATGGCTATCAGATCAGTTAACACATGGTCACCTAGTGGCTATAAATTTGGCCCTAAGTTGTTTATTTAAGGAAAAGTTTTGTTTATGGAAAATTTTCTGTGATATTTAATGGTAAACAAATATTATTATTTAAGACAGTTTCCTTTGTAGCGAAAGTTAGTAATAAATTAAATTTTTCATTGGTTCTTCGTATACGCAAAGAAAAAACATCAATGAATATTGTCACGGTAATATGATCACAGAAAATTTTAAAATTCTATGATTATTACAATCGTTATATGATTGTCATAATCACAATATGGTTGTAGTCATATTTTACGTCAATACCATGATCATATATATGATGGCAAAAATCATTATATATTTGTCCAAACTATAAATATGTTACGGATAATTATAAAAAATAACAATGTATGATGGTTTCATAACCATAATCTGAAACCATCATACATTTTTATGATGATGATTTTTATGTATGATGGTTTCATAACCATAATCTGAAACCATCATACATTTTTAGTTTTTATGATTATCCGTAACATATTTATAGTTTGGACAAATATATAATGATTCTTGCCATCATATATATGATCGTGGTATTGACGTAAAATATGACTACAACCATATTATGATTATGACAATCATATAACGATTGTAATAATCATAGAATTTTAAAATTGTCTGTGATCATATTACCGTGACCATATTCATTCATGTTTTTTCTTTGCTTGTACAAAGAAAATTTTGGCAAATTGATTTTCCATATGAAATAAATTCTATTTACCATGAAAAAGTTTTATGTAAATCGCAGTAAACATTCTAAAATAATAACTTTTTATTTTATATGATTTGCGTGGTCGGACTTGACTTTCTTACTTGCCTCTTTGTTGATTTCGGCTGCGTATTACACAAAAAAAAAGCTTCAGAAGCTCTGCTTTACTGTCTGGTTAATGTTCTCACGCAAAATCGCTTACTTACAAGAATATATTATGCTGGGCTATAGATTTCTTTTTAACAGCCAACAACAACAACAACGTGATTTTCATTACCAAATTTTATTTCACTTTTTTGTTTTTTTTCTTCTTCATTTGTATTTTACAGTTTTTTGTTCTTTCAAAGTTTTCAAACATTATATTTCGTTGTTTTGTCGGCCAAATGTATGACAGTTATCGTATTCCGCTTTACAACATACATACGTATGAATATTTAGAACGTTTCTTTAACAAGTAATATGTGATGTCGACACGAACCACATGAAAGCAAAATGGAAAAACAAAAACAAAAAAGAAACGATGATTGTAGTAACTACCCTCCAATCATTAATCATGTTTCCTGCAATTAATCATTAGCAAAAATAAATAAGAACCAAATATATTTACAAAACTGCTGCTAACGTGTACAGGATAAAAATACAAATAAAAGCAACTACAACAACAACTACAAAAACAACCCAAAAAAGAGCAATATTCGGCAAAATTGTTTCTTGTTGTTTTGTTTTCAATGTGTGGTGTCATGTTGCGTTGTTTTATTGTGGTAGTAGTGACGGTTGAGGGCAGGCAGTTATGCAGGATATTCACTTGTCGCCAGAGATAGTGAAAAAATTTTATATTTTTTAAAGTTTCATTAACCTTTGAAACTTTGATAAAAGTTTGCAAAAATATTTCAAGAATTGCAAAAAATATAGTGTAAAGCAAAAAAAAAGGGAAAATGATACAACAAATTTTTCAAGGTTTGTTGACCGAAAAATGAGCTTTAAATAAGAGAAACATAAAAGAAAGAAACATTAATAACTTGATCCCTTGCAAAGTGTTACCTTTTTAATGATCTCAAAAAAAATGAGAATTTAATGAGCTCAACAAGCAAATGTTTGCATAATATAATTTTTTTAATAAAAAAAGAAAAATAAAAAAATGTATTTACACCCTTAAATGGAACTAAGGGTAAACTTTTTGAAATTGTTAACTTTTCTATGGCCAACATGCTTTTCACATCACACTTTTCAATAGAAAAAGAATACATATGAATAAAAACAACAACAAACTAAACATACGGACACGAATTTTAAACATTACAATAACAAATAAACTAAATGGTTGTCATTAGATTTGTACGTTTTGCAATTAATACAAAGTTAATGAGGAGTTTTTATGATTTGCAACAGTCGAATAGAGAATTTTATATTTATTCCCTTACATAACCCTAACCAAAGTCAAAGACAACAACATTTCATTTCCTATGATATATGAGGGTATAACATTGTTACAAGTATTTATTTTATTATGATTACCCTTAATATTCTAGGATTTCTATTCAATTTCATTTACAATATTGAGCTTAACAGAAATCCTTCAGCAAACAAAAAACAAAGAATCTTAACTTAAGACATCAGCTTAAAACAATATAGCCCTAAGCATAAAAACTCATTACCCCCTCATCTAAGCCTTAAATATACGAAAGAAAAAAAAAACAAAAATAGACAAAACAAAGAAGAATATTAACTAAAACTATATCTACATTAAGAATAAAAAGAGTGCAAGGAAACAGAAGAAAGAAGGTAACAAAGACGTGATTAGTTTTGAAAATTATAACATTTATTTAATGCGTATGTATGTATTTATGTGCTTTCAATAATTTTCCACAAAAACTATAAAACTAATCCGTAAAGCTTTTTTTTTCTTAGAAGAAAGAAACTTCTTTTCAAATACAAGAAATTTAATGGAACAAAATTTTTATAGTTTTTGTGCTACAGTTTGTCATTTTTTTGGGTTTAAATTACAAGAATAAGAAGAAAATGTATATAAAAAGGATTATCAAGGATAGTGATTCCTAATGTAGAATGAAGGAGCCCTAAAGATGTTAAAGGGGAAAGTGTTTTTAATTTCTTAAAGCTAAAAGGTCGCAGTTGACCTCCTGCAAAACCCTTGTGTGTTCAAAAAATTTTGTTTAGATATTTATACCCTTCACACATGTTTCAAGTGTATACATAGGTTTTTCATTCCGTTTGTTATTTCTACAATATTTATTTGCAACCCCATAAACTACATATATTCTGATTCCTTATAGATAGGGAAGTCGATTTAGCCATGCCCGTCTGCCCTTGTGTTGGTTAAATTCAAGTTTTTCTAGCCCATAGGTAGTATCAAACTTTTGGAAATATTTTCGAGAAAGTCGGTATTGAAAACTGGCGATATCCCACTATAGACATGTTTGAAAAAATTGGACTAATTGGTCCATAATCTGCCAAGATATAGGCGAAAAACCTATTTGGTCCAAAATTTCTTTTATAAAAAAATCAAGTTTTCTAAGACTAAATGCCTTTCAGACATGCAAATACATACATATGTACATACACGTGGTGAAGTGTATAAAGATTTTGCAGAGCCAAATATAGCGCTCTTACTTGTTTTTCAACAAATTTTTTTTATAAAATTTTTTTTCAGGATTAGTTTTAAAGAAAATTTTCGATATGAGTTTTTTTCCAAAAAAGTTTTGTTTATAAAAATATTTTTGACAACTTTTTGTTTTAATGAAAGTTGTCGACAAAATTTTTATCTGTTAAAAATTATTACTTTTTTAAAGAAAACTTTTGTTAAGTTTTTTTTAAATAAAGTTTATTTTTTATTTATTAATTTTCCTTTAAACGTAATTTTCTGTTTGTGAATTGCCGATAGAAGTACAATATTTATTTATTATTTTACACGTTTGGTGTTTCGTATTGTTGCAAACTAATAAAGTATTTAATCGTTGTTGTCTGCCTGTGTGTGTGTGTGTATGTGAGGATACATATGAGCTAATCCTGCGTAACGCACGCTACATTCGTACGTGTTTTTAGATTAAAATATAAAATTTTTTTGGGCTTTCAAAAGAGATACCTTTAACTTTTACGTAGTGTTCAACTTTAACGTAGTTTCGTGACGCACGTCACCAAAAGTGGAAGTAACTTTTAAGTTGGAGTGTGTTTCCGTAATATTTAGCGAATTTTGCATAATAAAGTACAAAAAAACCTAAATCATTTAAGAAAAAAGAATATAAGAGAAATCTAAAATAACTTAATTGGAGGGAAAAAAATTGTAGTTTTTTATTAACAGCCGTGAACCCTTACAGACAAACCTAAACAAGAGCGGCAAGCGTTGAGTTTTATTCCGCCTCGCGCTAACGCTGAAGGGACATACCTAAACAAAAGCGTTAAAGATGTGTCAAAAACAGTATTGATAACTTAACTTTTAAACAAAACATCAATAATCGCTGGATTTTACATGAAAATAGCTAAAATAGCAATCTTTTTCAACAATAACAAAAGCCAGTTACTGTTGTTCGCAGCCAACTTCACTCCTAAACGCCTTGTCAATATTGGATTATCCAACCGTCGCGCGTTACCGCCGCGGTATTTCGGTTTGCTTCATACAAACTGTATGGGCATGAGGATTTTTGACAGCTAAAAAACGCTTGCCGCCCTTGTTTAGGTTTGTCTGTTAGTGACGCATGATACGTGACGCACGTCAACTTTTTTCCACTAGAGATGGTTTCCGATTTTTATAAAATTTTGTGAATGTATGTAGAAATGCACGTATATATTGAAAATGGTTTTATTTTTTTAATTTTGATAAACAATGGCAACCCTGTAGCTTTGATTTTTTAAAAAATATTGCTGTGGAGCCTTCATTTAAGGGTGCTTACAGAGTGGCCGCTTGTTGCCGAGCTGAGCTGACTGACGCTTATTGCGAGAACCAATGCGAGAAAACTGGTGCTATACCAGTTTAGTACAGTTCAGTACCAAATTAGTACAAATAAGCGCGAACAGATCATAGTGGGCGCCGAGCTGGTCAGAGCGCAAAGCTGGTTGAATGCGAGAAAACAGTCTCAAAGCGTATTTCAACGCCGAAAACATTATTTATGTTATGTTGTTATGATTTCAACTTGTTTGGAAAACATTTAAAAAAATTATTGTCTTAAAACAAATAAAGTTCGTAATAAAATAAAAAACATTTATTAAAAATTCTAATTTAAAAAAATTAAAAACAAAAATTTAAGAAAAAGCAATTAAAAATAATAAAAATTAAAAAATAAAATAAAAATTCAAATAAATAATAAAAATTAACTAAAATTATAATTACAATTAATGCCTACAAACATACATAAAACATAAATAATAGATAAAATATTAGCGCTAATTCTCGCCTCCACTATGTACACTCAAACTTGTTTCTCGCATGAACA